>BLSH010088107.1:1761338-1772610 GCA_018402905.1 Glandirana rugosa
CCACACCTCTTGACCGTCCGCCTGAAAGAGTCAGCGGTCTTCGACCTGGTCCCCCTCACCAGGGAGGTGGGCCTCCACAAGTTAGTCTAAACGGTGTCTACCCCCTGTGGCCTAACTGAGAAAGTCCGCCTGCCAGTTCTCCACACCTGGGATGTAAATCGCTGAGATCGCCGGAACGTGAAGTTCCGCCCAACGCAGAATCAGAGCTGCCTCCGCAGCCGCCACTGGGCTCCGCGTGCCGCCCTGATGATTCACATACGCCACCGCCGTGGCATTGTCCGATTGAATTCGGATCGGACGGCCTTGCAATCTCTTTGTCCAATGAAAAAGACACAGCCTGATTGCTCTCAGCTCCAGCACGTTGATGGGCAGGCAAGCCTCCTGGGCCGACCAACGACCCTGGGCTGATAGCTGCCCCAGGACTCCACCCCAGCCTGTCAGGCTGGCGTCCGTGGTGATTACCGTCCACTGAAGGGGCAAGAACGACTTCCCCTGAGTGAGGGCCGAGTCCCGAAGCCACCAGGTCAGAGACGCCCTGGTCTGAGGGCCCAGCCGGATCAGAAGATTCAACGACCGATGGGACTTGTCCCACTGAGCCAGAATTGCTCATTGGAGCAAACGAGTGTGACTCTGGGCAAAGGGTATCGCCTCGAACGACAAGACCATGAGCCCCAGCACCCTCATACAGAACCGCAAGGAAGACCGACGGTGCGATAGAAGGGTGCGCACAGCCGACTGTAAGCCCTGCAGTTTTGTCGGAGGGAGAAACACCTTCCCCTGTTCTGTGTCCAGAATGAGACCCAGATACTCCAGACGGCGGGAAGGAGACACTGACGACTTCTTCAGGTTGAGTAACCAGCCGAAGTCCAGCAATGAGGCCATTGTGATGTTCACATTCTCCTCCAGGGTAGAGACAGAGTCCGCTCGCAGGAGCAGATCGTCCAGGTATGCCACTATGGCAATGCCCCTCTGACGCAGCAACGCCAACACCGGGGCTAGCAACTTCGTGAACACCCGAGGCGCAGAGGTCAGGCCGAAAGGGAGAGCTACAAATTGAAAATGGCGATCCCCAATAGCGAACCACAGGAAGCGCTAATGGCGTGGATGGATGGGTACATGGAGGTACGCATCCTTTATGTCCAAAGATGCCAAGAATTCCCCCTGGTGAAGGGCGGCCACAACCAACCGAACAGACTCCACCTGGAACTTTCGCGCCCTGACAAACTTGTTCAGGGCCTTCAGGTCCAGGATGGGCTGAAATCCGTCCCCTTTCTTGGGTACCACAAAAAGATTCGAGTAAAAACCTTGAAATCTCTCTCCTGGGGGAACCGGTACAATCACTCCCTGATCTGAGAGGGCCTGTACCGCCCTGGAAAGGGCCTGCCTGCGCTCCTGCGGGAGGTTCAAATTTGATGGGCAGAACCTGTCTGGGGGTAGAGTGATGAACTCTATCCTGTACCCGGTGGACACCACCTCCCGGACCCAGCGGTCTGAAATGTGAGCCAGCCACCAATCTGCGAACCCCAGAAGACGTCCCCCTACCCGACACTCGGGTGGGGGCAACCCATCAGGCTGAGGAGGACTTGTCTTCCACCTTTACTGGTTTGCGCTGCCACTGCCGACGTCCGGCCCCTGCAGCGACCTTACTGGAACGGGTCCCTTTGCTTGCCGCGCCAGAGGGACGGAAAGGCTTCTTCTGACCCGACGTAGAAGGCTCCTGCCTAGGGCGAAATTCACGCCTGCGGAGTTCCGGAAGGAAGGTACTCTTACCGCCCGTGAAATCCTTGATGATTTCATCAAGACGCAAGCCAAATAGATGCCCACTCTGAAAAGGGAGGTCAGCCAAACCTCTTTTGGACACGTGGTCACCCAACCAGGAACGCAGCCAAAGAATTCTACGAAGTCTGACAGCCGATATCGATATTCTGGACAGCAAAGGCAGAACATCCACGGCCGCATCACAGAGGTAATTAATCCCCTGGAGTAAATACTCAGCCTTCTGCGGTGCCTCCATCAGGCGACCGCCTACCAGGTCCTTCCTAAGATCCTCCATGCATTCAGAGAAATGCTGCGCTGCCATGGCCACAGCCAAAGCAGGCCGCACAGCAGAGCCCGCATTCAAGAACAGGGACTTCAAAAGTGCCTCTGTCTTTTTTTATCAGCGGGATCCTTGAAGGAAGTGGTCCCTTCCATAGGAATGGTAGTCGCCTTGGTAAGGCGTGCAATAGGTGGGTCCACCGCAGGTGATTCCCATTTTTTAAGGAAGCTCTCAAAGGGATAGCGCACAGCAAAACGTGCAGTCAGTGAGGAGGAACGCTGAGGGTGCTGCCATTCACGATATAGGAAATGGTCAAAAAATTCATTGTAAGGATAGGCCTTGGGGGGCCTAGAAGACCCGCACACATAAGCAGATCACGATTCGCCATCTTGATCCAGTGCGAATGCCAACGATAATAGTGGCAACCAGCACCTTTACTTGGTCAGCAGCTGGCTCCTGGTCCCCCTCAGTTAACACACTGTCACCACCCGTCTCCTCATCAGACAGGTCCCCCGGGGTCCCTGAGAATTGCCGAACCAACGCACGGTGCTGGGGGGGGGGGGGGGCGAGGAGTGGCAGGGGGCAAGATGGAGAGCTGATCCCACCGGTGGCTACCCCGGACAAGCTGTCGTCACCGCGAAATTCACGAGTTTGCGGACGTCGGGCCCTCTTCAGACCCTGTAACGGGGGGGAAGGCAGGGCGCTCACTTACCGGTCCAACGTCACAGTAGCCACCAGAATGCAGACTTCGCGCCCTTGACGGCGGTATGCTGCAGGCCCAAAGTCACCCTGCCGAACGCATCGGTAAAGGGGACCAACAGGGGAATTTCATCTCGGGCCTCCCGCACGGAACGGGTAAGATGCGGCGGGTCCCCATAGTGGGACTGGCTTCGCATCATGTTGGCCAGGTCGGGGAAAGTACAGAGCTCCAGGACTCTCTATGCCCCGACCGGCTTCTTGATAGCAGATCATCTTGATTGCAGTAAAAAATAAAAAAAGAAAAATGGTCATAACAGGACCGCAGTTCCCTATAGGGAAGCCAGGTCAACTCCTTGAGAACTAGGCATTGAAACTGAAGAGCTATACTGTGAGGGGGTTTGATGTAGGAAGAGGACGGCCCCCAGGGGAGGGGCCAGCTGATTCTTTTCCCTGCCTAGTTAACTCCTAGTTGGAAGAACATAAAACCCCACAAAGTCAATGGAGAGCTGCGTCTGCCAGTGAACGTAAGGAGAAAATATATTTTCATCATACTCCAAAGAATTTTGGCAAAAACATTACTACTTCAAATAACTTGACATGCCTTTTACTAAATACTTTGTACAGACCCTACATTTCAGGGCCTCAAGAAATGGGATAAGCATAGTCAGAACATAAGGAATGGTCAATTTTCAAAAAAAAATAAAAAAATAAATGATATATATATATATATATATATATATATATATGTAAAGATAGGGTTTAGATAATTAATTGAATCAATTGACTGAACTCAGCAGCGCTAGAAAAATTCAAAAAAGGTACTAAAGAGGTAACTACTTCAATCAGCTGATCAGCGCTAAATCCCTTTAGCAGGAAAAAAGAGATTACAAATGTGAATAAATGTAACTTAAATGATGAATGAAAATACACAGTCCAAATAAAACCAAAGTCCAAAAATCTGTATAGATGAATAAAAAATAAATATAAACATAGATCCAACAGCAGGGGTGATGAAACACACGCTGAATCTTCAAAATAAAGGTCCGCCACCACACGAGATGTGAAAGGAAGGGGCTTTCCCCCTATATGGAGAGACACACCAGAGATAAGATCAAAAACAGCACAATACACATGTAGATGTTTCCTGATGGACAACGTCAATATCACATCACCATGTCGTGTCTTTTGTCTGAGGCACCTAGGCACATGGTCTGAGCGATCTACCAATCAACGACCAACAGAAGCGGGAAGTGAGGCACGCACAAAAGTGCTAAGTTGGAGTGAAGTGTATCGCACCTCTTCGAAGCTGGCGACAGGAAAGGCGGGAGATAAAGTCACACAACGGTCCTGTCCTATACACGGCCCTGTGTGCATCTCTGTAGTGCGGTATATGCAGATCCCAGACAAAAGACACCACGTGGTGATGTGAGATTTACGTTGTCCATCAGGAAACATCTACATGTGTATTGTGCTGTTTTTGATCTCATCTCTGGTAAGTCTCTCCATATAGGGGGAAAGCCCCTTCCTTTCACATCTGGTGAGGTGGCATCTATACAGATTTTTGGACTTTGGTTTTATTTGGACTGTGTATTTTCATTCATCATTTAAGTTACATTTATTCACATATGTAATCTCTTTTTTCCTGCTAAAGGGATTTAGCGCTGTTATGATCAGCTGATTGAAGTAGTTACCTCTTTAGTACCTTTTAATGTTCTATTCTAAGGTATCCTTCAGACAATTCAGATGTACAAATACTGAATTTTTCTAGCGCTGCTGAGTTCAGTCAATTGATTCAATTAATTATCTGAACCCTATCTGTACATGTTTTTTCTTTACAGCGGCTGCTGACATTTTTTGCACTGGAGTGATTGACATCCATTCAAGCGCTGATTTTGTCTCATTTGATTAATTTACTTGCTAACGGAGGTCAATTTGTTTGTGGGATAATTTTCTTTATATATATATATATATATATATATATCATAGTTTGTGGACTCTAACTTTCACGCAGACTAAATCATTTACACCTATTTGTGTTTTTTTACATTAAAGAAATGTAACAGGATACATTTTTTTGTCCTAAATGTATGAAGATTTTCGTTTGCAAAATTTTATAACCGAAAGTAAAAAACGTTTTCTTTTTGTTTTATATTGCAAATAACAAACCCAGTGGTGATTAAATACCACCACAAGAAAGCTCTATAAAATTAATTTGGGTACAGTGCTGCATGATCATCCAAAGCGTGACAATGCTGAAATCTGAAAAATGGCCTCGACTAGAAGCAGGGGAAACCCTGCACTAGACCACTCATTTCAAAAACATATTATATGTACATTTAACATACTGTATTTATATATATTATTTCCTGTGAAAGCCTCCCTTATGTAAACATCCAAATTCTCTGAGACTGTGGCTGGGCCCCACCATCTTGGATGTGATATCAGTAGCCCCAGCAGACTATATGATTCCTCTTTGTACCTTTCCCAGCAGCTATATAAAAGGTTACGTAGGGTGGTGGAAAAGAGGTGTGGAGGTCCTGTACCAGCACAAAGAGTATTTAGACACTCCCAGAAGACGAGAAGAAGGCTATGGCATGCAGGAAGTGGGGTGGCTGTGGTAGATAACTGACCAGTCAAATTGTCTAGCAAGTTTAAAGGCATATTGCAAGTCAATAAATTAGAATTTCTGAAAAGGTAAAACAATGCAAGTAAGCATTTAAAGTTACTTTTTTTCTTGGGAGCCTGTAAGGCACTGCACCCATGATCAGCAGATCGCAGGTGCAATGTCAGGCTCTAAGTACACTGTTTGCCCATACCAATACAGGCAGGCAGTTACTGAAATACCGGAAGCTCAATGGACTACAAGAGCGCTCACCAGTGCCCTCGCAGGTTATTTAGAAATATTTGTACGCTTTCAGTCACAGAACTCTGTGAATTAATGACGTGGCCATGTGGGTGGAGCGCTGCATGACTGTGCTGTTTTGAAGTTGTGACAGTGGGCGCAGGGAAAAAGTCCCCTGCCTGCTGTCTCAAGGAGGAGTCGGATTAGGGTGAGAGGGCAAGGATGCACAACATGTTACACCCTTAATATGGGTGTAACATGTTGAGAAAGGTGGAACTTATCCTTTATAATACCTGAGTTTTCTGTGCTTTTACCTGCAATAAGTTAGTGACTTAATACTATTACTTTACACCACTTCAAAATAAATTTCAACAATGTTTTTAGGACATATCTCCTACATGTAACTCCTCTTTTGCTGCTGTTCTCCCTGCCATTCTTACTGGCAAAACTGTAGTCTGACTCTTCTAGTGCTGCCAGCACAGGGTTTGTATACCCTTGCTGCAAATGCAGAATGTATAACAGTAATAAATTATAAGAACTTGCTTTATTTTACTGGTCAATATTTTTCCTGCATGTTGCATCCCTGTAAGAGCAATGTACATCCGCAGAATTTCATTTGTCCCCTACAAAAGAAAAACAAAAATAAAACATTTTCCAATAGATATACCCATCATTATAAAAACAAAATATAATACATCCTGTATTTTACAAAGGTACCAAATATAATTAGTAAACTATATGGCAGAGATTGTCAGCGAAGAGTTAAAAGCAAACTGACAACAGGCAAGTGAATGCATTAAACACAATTAAACTTGAATAGCCTGAACACTAATGGGATGGGTTGTTTTAGCAGATCAAGCAGGAAAATGATCCAAGTTCAGGACAGCTGAATGGAAATATGGAAATTGCCACATTCTCAGCTTCAGACAACTTACAGATCAGAGAGGTACTGCAAAACTGACTAAGCAGCACAACCTTGAATACTGTCTATGAATAGTACATAATGCCAAATAAGGGGGGACTGGCAGTAGTAATTTAGCTATCACAGTATAAAATATTTCTATTTAAATTTCACTTCTGTGGTTAATAAAGCCATTATATTTTAGGCTGCTTTAGCAGATTTAATGAAACAGTTTCCACAGCTTTATAACCATCTCATGAGTCCTATGCATTCCTAATGAATAATGCCACTATCTGCAAGAGCTGTGCTAGTCACTAAACTTGACCTGTTCAGTAGTAGGCTATGTATACATTTTTTAATCATCTTATTGCATGACAAACTAGTAGGATGCTTGTATTATCTGTGGACTGGAATAAAATCTTGCACTGGAGTGTCTATGGCCATGCAATGAGCTATAAAGTAACTTCATCTACATAATTTATGAAGGCAGGGTGAAGCTTGTGTCAATAGTTAGAACATAGGATTTCATTAACCAGCTGTTATTACCAGTATAGTGCTTGACTTATCAGACATTAAATTAGGCAAAGCATAATTTATAATCAACTTTCAAAATATAATTAAAGCGGTTCTAAAGGCTGAAGGTATTTTGCCTTAATGCATTCTCTTAGTGCAGCTCCCCCCTAGCCACCCCCCCCCCCCCCCCTTATACTTACCTGAGCCTGATCTTGGTGCTTTAGCATGACCGCAATGTGGACTTCAAGCAGACTAGGGGTGGGATGTCCTTCAACATGAAATTGAAGGCCTTGACAAAACAAGGTAATAAAATTTGTTCAAAGCTCTTGTAATATTGAGTAGTGAGACCATCTGGTCCCAGGGTCTTGCATGGTTTTGTTTGATCGCAATATAGAGTTCCTCTTCGGTTAGAGGGGCTTCCAATTGGCGAGCCTCATTAGCTGAGATCGATGGTGGAGTATACTTCCCAGGAAAAGTTCTAATCTTGTTCAGCCTCTGCTCCACATCTAGGCCCTTGGAAAGAAAAACCCACTAGGTATAGAGCATTTCATAATATTGTTGGATTTGTCCAGCAATGTCTTTCGTGGCCACATGCAAATTACCAGCATGGTCTTGAATTTTCTCAATTGATGTCACGCCCATTTTTGGGGCCAATGTTCTAGCAAGAAGTCTGCCACTTTTGTTGCTGTGCTCATAAAAGAACCGATGGTTAAGAAAAAGTTTCCCTCCGGTATGTTTCTTCAACTTGTCACACAGCTCCTCAGAACATTTAAAGAACAAATTTAGGTCTATTTTTAAAAAAAAGATATGTAAGCACCTGTTGGGGGCTATCTAGGTTAGGTAGTTTGAGATAGAGAGCTGGTGGTGTTTTTTTTTTTAAATAATCTTTTAATAAACCTGAGCTTGTGCTTAAAGTTGATGTAAACCCCATTCATGAAATCTGACCTGGGCACATATATATGTAGTGTTTGCTTATCTCTCTCTAAAGCTTTAAGTCCTGTGTCTTTCTGCTGCTCCCAGTGTCAATTTCGGCAATGAAAACTTTTGCGTCAAAATTTTCATCACCTACATTTTTGTATTGACAAAGACCAAACGAAAAGTGCACCACATTTTCGTCCACTGACGAGAACTATGATGAAAATCAATTCCATTGTCGTTAACAAACGAAAATGTGAGGCAGGGACGTTTACCCTCGTGAACTAACTTCCGGTTTCCACGGAGCTCCGCCTGATTCCCCTCCCAGCAAGCAAGCAACTGTGCAGCCAGTATTACAGGCCTCCGAGTCCTTAGACGACCGTCCAGAGCAGCACTGTGCATTACAGGCCTCCTGATGAGAGTCCCACTCCCAAGTCCGGACGATGACCACCGTCCAGATCAGAGAGCACCCACTGTGAGTGTGACTGTGTAAATTACAATTACAGGCCTGAGGCCTCCCCTCAGTCCAGGGCAGTGAGCACTGTGTGCATTACAGGCCATCCCTCAGACCTGCCTGAGACCACCATCCAGAGCACTATGCAGCATTACAGGCCGCCTCAGACCACTGTCCAGAGCACTCTGCAGCATTACAGGCCTCCTCAGACCACCGTCCAGAGCACTGTGCAGCATTACAGACTTCCTCAGACCACCGTCCAGAGTACTGTGCAGCATTACAGGCCTCCTCAGACCACCATCCAGAATACGGTGGAGCATTACAGGCCTCCTCAGACCACTGATAGGGGCATCAAGGGCACTGTGCATTACAGGCCATCCCTCAGACGACCGCCATCCAGACATGTGCAGCCTTAAAGGCCTCCTCTGACCACTGGCATCCAGAACACTGTGCATTACAGGCCATCCCTCAGACCTGAGACCACGATCCAGCACTGTGCAGCATTACAGCAGGCCTCCTCTGACCACCGGCATCAAGGGCACTGTGCATTACAGGCCATCCCTCAGACCACCATCCAGCACTCTGCCGCATAACAGGCCTCCTCTGACCACCGGAATCCAGGGCACTGTGCATTACAGGCCATCCCTCAGAGTGACTACCGCCTAGAGCGCTGTGTGTGAATTACAGGCTTACTCTAACCACCGCATCCAGTGCGCTGTACATTACAGGCAATCCAAGTCAGATCTGAGACCACCATCCAGCACGAAGTGCAGCATTACAGGCCTCTCAGACCACTGTCCAAATCACTGTGCAAAATTACAGGCCTCCTTAGACCACTGTGCAGCATTACAGGCCACCTCACACCACCGTCCAGAGCACTGTGCAGCATTATAAGCCTCCTCAGACCATCATCCAAAGCACTCTGCAGCATTACAGGCCTCCTCAGACCATTGTCCAGAGCACTATGCAGCATTACAGGCCTCCTCAAACCACTGTCCAGAGCACTGTGCAGCATTATAGGCCTCCTCAGATCAGCATCCAGAGTACTGTGCAGCATTACAGGCCTCCTCAGACCACCATCCAGAATACGGTGGAGCATTACAGGCCTCCTCAGACCACTGGCAGGGGCATCAGGGGCACTGTGCATTACAGGCCATCCCTCAGACAACCATCATCCAGATATGTGCAGCCTTAAAGGCCTAATCTGACCACTGGCATCCAGAACACTGTGCATTACAGGCCATCCCTCAGACCTGAGACCACGATCCAGCGCTGTGCAGCATTACAGCAGGCCTCCTCTGACCACCATCATCAAGGGCACTGTGCATTACAGGCCATCCCTCAGAGTGACTACCGCCTAGAGCACTGTGTGTGCATTACAGGCTTCCTCTAACCACCGCATCCAGAGCACTGTACATTACAGGCCACCCAAGTCAGACCTGAGACCACCATCCAGCACTAAGTGCAGCATTACAGGCCTCCCAGACCACTGTGCAGCATTACAGACCTCCTTAGACCACTGTGCAGCATTACACGCCACCGCAGACCACCGTCTAGAGCACTGTGCAGCATTATAGGCCTCCTCAGATCACCATCCAAAGCACTTTGCAGCATTAAAGGCCTCCTCAGACCACTGTCCAGAGCACTATGCAGCATTACAGGCCTCCTCAGACCACCGTCTAGAGCACTGTGGAGCATTACAGGCCTCCTCAGACCACTGTCCAGAGCACTATGCAGCATTACAGGCCTCCTCACACCACCGTCCAGAGCACTGTGCAGCATTACAGGCCTCCTCAGACCACCCTTCACAGTACTGTGCAGCATCACAGTGAATGACAAAAGCTTATCATTGCATCACCTACTGCTGCTGCCTTTTGTGTAACATACTAAAACCCTCCAGGAGTGACATGTCCATGTCCTCTTTGATCTAATCAGCCACTTTGAGAACTTTAAACACAACACTAGCTACCAAGACCTTGCCACAACTGCACAGGAAACGAAAGGGAATGTAAACCTGCGTTTTGCTTCATTCTTACATCCAACTGTTGTGTTCTCATCACTTGCAGCAGCTGCTTGTTTTGTCAGCCCTATGGTCTGTGAAACCCTTGTTGATGTGGGGGATGAGAATATTCAGCAACGGCTTAAAAAAAAGGCAGAGGTGTATGCCATAAGAAAATCCACATTGCCCCACACACATAGAGGGTATTCAGTGTCACAGGTGAACAGAGGCCATGTTGTCATGAAGTGCTTTCCTTAAAATGAATCAAAACAAATAGAAGTGTTTTATTCTCCAGGTATTTCTATTTCTAACATAAGAAGCATACCTAATCAATATTTTCAACAGCGGTTTTAATTGTCAATTTAAAATCCTAGGAAAAATGCGCAGGCTACAACAACAAATGCCATTAGTATGTGGCACTATAACAACCACCACTTTTTACCAACTCATTTTTCTCTTAACATTGACAAATTTGACAAGAGGTAAATACCACACTAAAAAGAAAAATAGATCAGTAAGTGTCAAAAAGGGCAGCCTTACGTCGGGGTCCTGCCCCTAGTAGTCTTTTATAGTGTGATATTTACCTCTATTGTCATTGTGAATGCTCAGAGAGAGGAGTTGATAAAAAGTGGTGACTGTTATAATCCACACACTAGTGGCTTTATTGTAGACTGTGCACTTTTTCTTTGAATGCATCTGAGAATTAGAGCTGCTGAAATAATAAACTGACACTAAACTGATTCTTATTGTAGAAATAAGCATTAACCTCGAGTATTGGTTTATTATGTTGTGCCAGACTGCCAGTGCTTGTAGCTGCATGTTTTGCTGTGTTCTAAAAAAAAAAATCTTGTGTCGTTTTGTACGTCGATGTTCGTGACCGTCAGACCGTGTTGTATTATTTGGTTATGAGC
>BLSH010088107.1:1804765-1818650 GCA_018402905.1 Glandirana rugosa
AAAATCAACCGATATACGTGTTATTCACCACGAACGATTATCACAATTAAAACTGTAGTTTAAAGTTAGATAAACATTTTATGTGAAGACTTAGGAATTTTTGTATGTTACGTAGACGTTAGAATGTTTATGAATATTTACGAATATTTTATATTTTATATTTTATATTTTGGTACATGAATATAGCAAGTTGACCAATATCCTTTATATAGTCAGGACCCCACGAAACCAGGACGGTTAAGGGATAATCCCTAAATACCAATTTTTTGGTTTAGTAAGTTTTTTTGTCAGTAATCTATTTAAAACATAGGCTGTGACTGATATATTTCCTATAACCAGTTGAACGATATAAGTACATGGTTTTATATTTTATATTTTATATTTTATAAGCATTTATAAGTATTTGTAAGATTGCAGATGCATTGTATGTTTTTAAGGATTCAGAAGTGTATTTTACAAATAGATTGAAATTTGATGTCAAAATTAACACTATTAGCAAGCACCACTTATTGTGCATATAGCCAACTAAAAGGGATTCAAAAGTAAAAAGAAAATACTGGTGCTAACAGTAACATTTGCAGAATGACATCAAACCTGAGGGTTCTATACGCTTTCCTTTTTGCACTGCTACTTTAAGAGTGGCGGCACAGGCCAAAAAAGTGTCCCTACTTTGCTATAACTCCGATAAAAGGTCCCTGCAAGCATAATCAGATACCATTTAACCGGTTCGCGTACATTTACTGCAGCAGAGTGGCTGGATAGCGCAAATCGCCGTTTATAAACGGCGGCTCGCACGTGCACGGCTAGAGGGCGAGAGTCGTGCCGCCGAACTCTCCAGCAGTATGGCCACGGGTCGGGCGGACTCTATGTCCACCGGCGAGCCGCAATCGCCAGGCACAGAAGAAAAAGGGGGAACCACCGATGTAAACATGTCGCTATCACGCTCTGTCAGGCGGCATGTAAGAGATCTACTGATCCCTGTCATTGGGATCAGTTAGAGCTCTTATGCCCCTGGCAGCCCAGCCCCCTCACAGTTAGGACACGCCTAGGGAACACAGTTAGCCCCTAGATCGCCCCCTGCAGGTTAACCCCTTCACTGCAATATTTCAGCAGCTCGCCGCCATTACTAGTAAAAAAAAAAAAAAATTGTAAAAACGCCTTAAATTAATTCTCATGGTTTGTAAACGTGGCAACTTTTGCGCAAACCAATCAATAAATGCCGATCACGATTTTTTATTACCACAAATATGAGGAAGAATATATAGCGGCCAAAACTGATGAAAAAATTGTTTTATTTTATCATTTTTTTTGGATATGTATTATAGCAAAAAGTAAAAAATATTTTTTTTTTTTCAAAATTGTTGCTCTTTTTTTGTTAATAGCGGTGATCAGAAGTGACATTGAGGGGATCAAATACCACCAAAATAAAGCTCTATTTGTGGGGAAAAAAGGCGCAAATTTTGTTTGGGTACAGCGTCGCACGACCATGCAATTGTCAGTTAAAGCGGCATAGTGCCAAAATGCAAAAAGTGCTCTGGTGCTACAGTGGGAATTCTTTCCGGGGCTTAAGTGGTTAAAGTAACTCACTAAAATAAATATTCAAAAAAAATCCTTCCTACAAAAAAAGACATGGAATATTTGCCTCTCCTGCTTTCCATATTGCCAGTCTCTGCAGAAGTGAAGGGAAACTGCCGTCCAAAGAACCTGCAAAATCTGACACTTTTGGCAGTGTTCAGTTCCTGGTCTACGGACACTCACTATTGTTCCTCCCACTGGCCCCTATACTACTGACACAATGGTAACACATGGGCTGACAAATCAAAATAGGAATGAAGGGGTACAAATTTTTACTCATTAATGCACAATATCATACCACAATGGGATGGTCCAAGTCCAAAGGAGCCGTAAAACTAATTAAAAGCTATTAGCCCAGAAGCTTTAATTTGGAATGGACAACTCTAGTTCCTGTAGTCACCCTTGACTTCTGCCTTTTTTGTGGATTATGGTTGGACCATCCTTGTTATGGACAGCCTCACTGATAAATAGGTATATGAAGGGGCAGGGTACTGAAACTCAAGTCACTATTTCCAAATTAAAGCTACACATGCAATTTAATTCATGAACTACAACTGCCTGGATTCTTACATTTCATGATGCCAATCTGATTTACATGCAACTATTCTAACCATTCAAACATTTCTATTTGCAGATTTACTTATTATAAAGTAGGCTCAGAAACTGACATGCATGGTGTACTCAGTAAAACAAAGCAAAATTCAAGGCATTAGATGATTTTGTAAAATTAAATAAAAAGTATTACTTTACCTTAACCATAGCAGCTTCAACAGAGCAATCTGGAAACCCTGGCCTGTCCATCATGCCAGCAGTAAGGTAAGCCATGCTTTCCATGACATAGGCTTTCTGAGCCATGAGAGCAAATTTATCCTAGAGAATGACAACAGCTTTTTAGTTATTCTTTATACCTATAAATTATCTGCACATACCTGCAGAATATACAAACAGTTGTACAGTATCTCACAAAAGTGAGTACACCCTCACATTTTTGAAAATATTTTATTATATCTTTTCATGTGACAACACAGAGCCGGTTCACACAGGGGTGACTTGTCAGGCGACCTGACAATTCGCGATCCATGCAATGCTATGGAACCGTTCTAATAGGACCGACTCAAGTCGCTTGACTTAGAAAAAGGTTCCTGTACTACTTTGGGGGTGACTTAAAGCGGAGTTCCACCCTAAAGTGGAACTTCCGCTGGTTGGATTCCTCCCCCCCTCAGGTGTCACATTTGGCATCTTTAGACAGGTGTCCTTTTCCACACTTCCGGGAGCTCTGGCCGGTGGACGCGGCCGCTGACGTCAGCAGCCCGGCTCCCTCCTCCCTGCTCGCTCTGCTTCTGGCCGACTGGCCAGTAGCAGAGCGCAGCAGAGCGCGGCAGAGCTCGCGCATGCGCAGTAAGGTGCCCGGCGTGAAGCTGTACTGCTTACACGTCCGGGTTCCCTTACCCGCGATGGAGGCGGCTGCACCCGTCCCCCGATCCGAAGATCGGCGGCGGGTGCCAACATCGCTGGACTCCAGGACAGGTAAGTGTCCTAATATTTTTATTTAGCCCTTGGACCTCCGCTTTAAATTGAATTGCATTGACTTCTATTACAGAAGTAATTTGCAAGCCACGTTGAAGTTGCGCTGTGCGGGGCAGCTTCGAGGCGCCACTTAAATCGGATCGCCCCTGTGTGAACCGGCTTAAGAAATGACACCTTGCTACAATGTAAAGTAGTGAGTGTACAGCTTGTATAACAGTGTAAATTTGCTGTCCCCTTAAAATAACTCAACACACAGCCATTAATGTCTAAACCGCTGTCAACAATAGGGAGTACACCCCTAAGTGAAAAATGTCCAAATTTGGCCCAAAGTGTAAATATTTTGTGTGGCCACCATCATTTTCCAGCACTGCCATAAACCTCTTGGGCATGGAATTCACTAGAGCTTCACAAGTTGCCTCTGGAGTCCTCTTCCACTCCTCCATGACGGAGCTGGTGGATGTTAGAGACCTTGCGCTCCTCCACTTTCCATTTGAGGATGCCCCACAGATGCCAATTAGGGTTTAGGTCTGGAGACATGCTTGGCCAGTCCATCACCTTTACCCTCAGCTTCTTTAGCAAGGCAGTGGTTGTCTTGGAGGTGTGTTTGGGGTCTTTATGTTGGAATATTGCCCTGTGGCCCAGTCTCTGAAGGGAGGGAATTATGATCTGCTTCAGTATGTCACAGTACATGTTGGCATTCATGGTTCCTTCAATGAACTGTAGCTCCCCAATGCCGGCAGCACTCATGCAGCCCCAGACCATGACAATCCCACCACCATGCTTGACTGTAGACAAGACACACTTGTCTTTGTACTCCTCCCCTGGTTGCTTCTTTCTGGGATGACAGCCCTGCAGACCAATTTGATGCAGTGTGCAGTGTATGGTCTGAGCACCGACAGGCTGACCCAGCACCCCTTCAACCTCTGCAGCAATGCTGGCAGCACTCCTACATCTATTTCTCAAAGACAACCTCTGGATATGACGCTGAGCATGTGCACCCAACTTCTTTGGTCGACCATGACGAGGCCTGTTCTGAGTGGAACCTGTCCTGTTAAATCGCTGTACGGTCTTGGCCACCGTGCCGTAGCTCAGTTTCAGAGTCTTGGCAAGCTTCCTATAGCCTAGGCCATCTTTATGTGGAGCAACAATTCTTTTTTTCAGATCCTCAGAGAGTTCTTTGCCATGAGGTGCCATGTTGAACTTCTAATGACCAGTATGAGAAAGTGAGAGCGATAACACCAAATTTAACGCACCTGCTCCCCATTCACACCTGAGACCTTGTAACACCAATGAGTCACATGACACAGAGGAGGGAAAATGGCTAATTGGGTCCAATTTGGACATTTTCACTTAGGGGTATACTCACTTTTGTTGCCAGTGGTTTAGACATTAATGGCTGTGTGTTGAGTTATTTTGAGGGGGCAAATTTACACCGTTATACAAGCTGTACCCTCACTACTTTACATTGTAGCAAAGTGTCATTTCTTCAATGTTGTCTCAAAAAGATATAATAAAATATTTACAAAAATGTGAGGGGTTTAGTCACTTTTGTGAGAAGCTGTATCTGGGTAGTCAAACTCCTAAAGCATAATCCCTATTTTTCCACTAGAATTGAAAATCATATTGTAGATATTTGCAAAAAAACAACTGTTCCCAATGTGGTTGACCAATTACCAACAGAAACATTTTCATTCTTTTCTCACCTGAATTAATTCAAAGTCACTCAATTTTTTATTGAACTGTTTCCTTGTGCAGGCATATTCCGCTGTCATCTCTGTTCATAAAGAAAAGTTGAAGTCAGGGTAAACAAGTGCATGATACTATATGTAGATTCTTCAACGAGATACCGTTCATAATGCACAAAGTCCTATACTCCTGAACCTCTCTATTTCTAATTAATCCTAAATAAAGTCTTATGAAGGGGGTCTGATAAGTTTTTTGTCAAGTTTTATTCAGAAAACTACTCAGAAGCACAATAGCAGAGTAAAGTTTATGAGCATGTTACAGTAAACAGAAAGAGCTCTCAGGTATAGCTGTACTTTTCAATTAAAGCAGAACTTAACCTTAAATTTGTTCGTTTTAGGTTAAATGTATTAGGCAGTCTATGACATGAGCACAATGGATCACCTAAACCTGATTTAGATTTTATATGGATGGCTTTGCCATAAGCCAAATATTCTGCTATTTTTTGTGTGTATTGTGGCTTCTATTTATTTCTATGAAGAAATCAACATAGAGCACACAAGTTTCATCATCTCCTTTTATCCAGAGTGAATTTCCCATATGCATATACAAGTAACATAAAACATTTAATTGTACCTAAAAACCATTATTGGTCAGGCCAAAGTTGGCTAAATGCACATGATGATCCTGCACTGTAACTATACTGGTTCAGTGAGCAGAGCTTATTGTGAATGCAAAGCGTGTGTTCCAGGAGCATGTGAGGAGCAAGGTCAACGATTGCACGTGTGTGTGTGTGTGTGTGTGTGTGTGTGTGTGTGTGTGTGTGTATTTAGAAATATTGTGGCTTTCACTGCTGGCCTCCTATTGAAAGTGCTAGCTGACTGGCAGTCACTCTGATCTAATGGTTTTTTACTTCAAGGATTTTTGACAAGTACAGTGATACCTTGGTTCACGAACTTAATTAGTGAATGGACTCTGGTCGCGAACGCAAATGGTCACGAACCGAGGCAAATTTTCCCATAGAGTTCAATGTTAATCCGTTCTGACCTTTTTTTATGTTTTTCAACCACAAAGCTATGAAAAAAGTACAGTACAGTATGAAGAGAGAGAAAACAGAGCACACAAGTCTGGTCATTAACCTAGGCTTATGACATCATGCACAGCTCTCTCTCACTCACTCTTGTGACAGTTTGCCAGGAAGGGCGGGGGGATGAGTGATAAGAGGGCCAATGAGAGCTGCAGGAGTGTGCCTCTGTGCGTCTGTGTAAAACTAGCAAGTGAACAGGCAGCAGCTTCAGCTGCCACAGTAAAAATGAATGCAGCCTAACTTCCTGTTTGAGTTATTGCATTTCTTGTCCTGATTAACAGTATCCCCTTTAGCATAAAATCTGACTGCATTATTAATTATATACAAGGTTGTACCACCCTAAAAGCAGAGCCTTTCCTTTGTGCCATGCGGTTTATTCACGGAGTTGAGTACATTTAGATCCAATTGCAAAAACAGCAATAGTGTCTCTCTGAATGCTGGCTTGTGACATGGGAGTGAAGGGTCATTCCTTTTGTATCTAGATACCAAGTGGACCTGGATCCTGTAATAAAGGCACTGACAAGCAACAGGTGAGAAATGACCCCACCGATAAGACATGTTTGCAGTTGTCACAAGTTGTGAGCACATCTTAAGGGCTTAGCAAACAGTAAACATTTACAATAACAGTGTTACGCCCCTTTCCCAAGGGCTTTGCCATCAGGTCCACCTGTCAGTTTTTCAGGCGGACCTGATCGGGGCCTGAAAATTGACTCATATGGGGCAGCGAATGTCAGCGGTGACATGTCCACTGACACCCACTGCTATCCGATCCGATCCTGTCCGTGAAGTCAAGACGGATGGAGACCCTATTTTCCATCTGTCTGGCGGATCGGATGAAAACAAACAGGTGGCCCGTTTTCATTCGATCTCCCCATAGAGGAGAGCGGGGCTCTGACAGGTCCGTCTCTGCACAGTCAGCGGAAATGGACCTGTCATCCGTCTGCTCAGCTGGTATAAGCTGAATGATCGTCCGCTGAGCTAAGGCGGATTGCCCGTGTGAAAGGACCCTTAAATTGAGGACTTACCTATAGTCGCACTAAGGCATCACTTATCGATGTATATCAAACGGAACTCAATGCTGATTGAATAAAAACATTTTCATGACGCATGGTAACCTATGGACTTTTCTATCACTGGAATAGTGTCCACCTTTTTTTTTTTTTAATACCTCACAATTAGCTGGTATACATACAGTATTCTACACATTTTCCAATTTCCCATTAGCACCTTAGAAGTGCGTGCATAAATATGAGGTTGTGCTTAACATGGACTGTTTCCCTTTGGAAGGCACTCTATGCTCAGAGGAAAATATTGGTGATATTTTATCTGTATGCAAGTGTGGCCACATGGCCTTGTACTGAGGGAGATCTCTCCTATTTTGGAATATTTACCTAACATTGTGTGTGTTTTGCATCTGAAACATATCCATATTCACAGTGTCTAGTCCATAGATTACAATTTTTGCTACAATATGTGCATGGGAATGACTCTCCACCTATGACTATATTAAATAATTATTTATCTTACCAGTGAACGAATCTCTCAGTTTTCCATCAGGCTTCATCCATTCAAGAGACTGCAGCCATGGGTACTAGTTCCCCATTAGGATTGCATCCCCTCTGAAGTGTCAAGTAATTTATTAAATAAGGCCGTTGTCTTATTTAGGTAATGATATCACACGTATCCCCGACCCCTTTGTTTACATTTAGCTTTGGCCAAGGAAATCTCCCAGGAAACAGCTGAATGGGGCTGGGGATGAAGTCCTTAGTGGGAAGCTGTCATATTCAAGGCAGCTTCCCAGCACAGACATTCACCACTCTCAGCACTGGCAAACATGACCAGCTCAGAGCTGGTAAAAATTACTGCCAGTTTCCTAATCTGCAAGCTAGTGGGTAATTTAACCACTTGCTTACTGGGCACTTAAACCCCTCTCCTCCCCAGACCAATTTTCGGCTTTCAGCGCTGTCGCATTTTGAATGACAATTGTGCGGTAATGCAACGTTGTACCCAAACAAAATTTTTATCATTTTTTTCCCACAAATAGAGCTTTCTTTTGGTGGTATTTGAACACCTCTGCAGTTTTTATATTTTTGGGCTATAAACAAAGAGACAATTTTGAAAAAATAGCATTTTTTGACTTACGGTAAAATCCTTTTCTCTGAGTACATTGACGGACGCAGCCTCTTATTCTTGACATGTGGGTATGCACCTTTTACCAGGAGTAGACTAGGCAGAACATAGTTCAGACAAAAAAGCAAGCTAGCCCCTCCCAGGGGGCAGACCTCACTCTGCATAACCCCCTCCGCCCTGCTAGCACTTCAGTTCGTAACAAGCAGTACAAACTCAGAACCCAGAGGTGCAGCGTCCGTCAATGAACTCAGAGAAAAGGATTTTACGGTAAGTCAAAAAATCCTATTTTCTCTTTCGTTCATTGACGGACGCAGCCTCTTATTCTTGACATGTGGGGACGTCCCAAAGTAGTGTCAACCAAAGAGGGGTGGGTAACACAATAACAACCGTACCCAACGGAAAACTCTCCTGGAGGCGCCAGACGCGCTTACACCGCCGTCTGCAAAACTTTGCAGCCAAAAGCAGCATCCGCAGATGCTGACATATTCACTTTGCAAAACTTAGCAAAGGTGTGCACAGAGGTCCAAGTGGCAGCCTTGCACACCTGAGACACCGACGCTTGGTGTCGGAAAGCCCAGGAAGTACTAATAGCCCTGGTGGAATGAGCCGTGACTGGAAAAGGGGGTTCTCGATCCTGAACATCAAACGCACAGGTCACAGTCTGTCTGATCCAACGAGAGATAGTGGCCGACGCGGCCGCCAGTCCTTTGCGCGGTCCATCTGCCACCACAAACAGCTCGTCCGACCTACGAAAGGAGGCCGTGGCTTTCAAATACACCTGCAGAGCCCTAACTACATCCAAGGAGTGCAAAGCAACCTCCCTAGGATGTGACGGGCGCAGACACAAAGAAGGAAGGACAATGTCCTCATTAATCTGAAAAGAGGAAACCACCTTCGGTAGAAACGAAGAAGATGGACGCAGCACCGCCTTGTCCTTATGCAGGACCAAGTAGGGAGACCTACAACACAAAGCCGCCAACTCAGACACCCGCCTAGCGGATGTGATGGCCACCAAAAAGGCCACCTTTTGCGAGAGCAACAGCAAAGAAATGTCTCTGATCTTTTCATATGGCGGCTTCTGCAGTACTGAAAGTACCAGGTTCAGATCCCACGGCGCCAGGGGCGACCGCACCTGAGGGGCCACATGACATACCCCCTGTACAAACCTACGAATCAAAGAGTGCGTCGCTGACGAACGCTGGAAAAGAATCGCTAGGGCAGAAATTTGCCCCTTGAGGGTACTCAATGCCAGTTTTTGATCCAGGCCTTGCTGAAGAAAGGCCAGCACACGAGCCACTGAAAAGGAACGGGGGTTCCACCCCCCCAGCCTCGCACCAAGCAATATAAGCCTTCCAGGTGCGGTGATAAATCTTGCGTGACGTGGACTTACGTGCCTTAAGCATGGTTGGGATCACCGGCTCAGAGACCCCCCTGTCCCTCAATACCTGGGATTCAATAGCCAGGCCTTCAAAGTCAGCGAGTGTAAAACAGGGTGCAGGATGGGCCCCTGCGACAGCAGATCTCCGCGTAGCGGAAGCTGCCAGGGAACATCCGTTACCATCTGTACCACGTCGGCGTACCAAGGACGTTGAGGCCAATCCAGAGCCACCAGGATAGCCGGAATCCCCTCCACTTCTATCCTGCGCTACAGGCGCGGAAGAAGCTTGAGAGAAGGGAAGGCGTAAAGGAGCCGGTACCGAGACCATGGAGCCACAAGGGCGTCCACGGCGTCCGCCAACGGTCCTTTGCTCTGCACACAAAGGTTCGCACCTTGCGATTGAACCGGGATGCCAGCAGGTCCACGTCTGGCGTGCCCCACCTCTGGCAGATCTACACTTCTGGATGCAGCGACCAATCTCCCTGATCCAGAGTCTGGCGACTGAGAAAGTCCGCCTGCCAATTTTCTACGCCCGGAATATAAACGGCGGAGATGGCCGGCACATGAAGCTCTGCCCACCTCAAGATGTGGGCCGCTTCCGCGGCTCCTGCCACGCTCTTTGTGCCGCCCTGATGGTTTACATACGCCACCGCCATGGCGTTGTCTGACTGCACCCGAACTGGTCGACCATGCAACCTCTCCGACCAATGGGAGAGGCAGAGCGTGATCGCCCACAGTTCCAGCACATTGATCGGAAGGTGGGACTCCTCCGATGACCATTGGCCCTGGGCAGACAACCGCCCCAGGACTCCTCCCCAGCCCGCTAGGCTGGCGTCGGTCGTAACAATCGACCACTCCAGGGGAAGAAACAACTTCCCCAGACTCAACGCTGGGGCCCGTAGCCACCAGGCAAGAGCCCCCCTGGTCAGATGATCCGACCTGATCATCCGATCCAGAGACAACGGAGACTTGTCCCACTGCAGCAGAATCGCCCGCTGCAGGAGCCAGGTGTGACTCTGGGTATACGGTACAGCCTCGAAGGCCGACACCATGAGCCCCAACACCCGCATGCAAAACGTAAGGAAGACCACCGTCGTGACAGCAGAGCCCGTACCACAGATTGCAGCATCAGCAACTTGGCCGGAGGCAAGAGCACCCTTGCCTGCTCTGTGTCCAGTATCAGGCCCAAATATTCTAGGCGGCACGATGGGACCAGCGTCGACTTCTGAAGGTTGATCAACCAGCCGAAGTCCCGCAGGGAGGCCAGGGTGAGCGAGCCGTTATCCTCCAGGGCAGGAGTCGACTCTGCCCTCAGGAGCAGATCGTCTAGATAAGCCACCACAGCAATGCCCCTCTGCCTTAGCAGAGCCATCACCGGAGCCAACAGCTTGGTGAAGACTCGGGGAGCGGAATCTAGGCCGAAGGGGAGAGCCACAAATTGGTAGTGGAGGTCCCCCACCGCGAAACTCCGGAACCGCTGATGACGAACACAAATGGGAACGTGGAGGTACGCGTCCCTGATGTCCAGAGAAGCCAGGAAATCCCCCTGGCGCAGCGCGGCCATGACAGAACGGACTGACTCCATCCGGAATTTGCGCACCTTCACGAAGTGATTGAGCGCCTTTAGGTCCAGAACCTGCCTGACTCCGTCCTTCTTTGGAACCACAAAGAGCTTGGGATAAAACCTGCAGAACCGTTCCACAGGAGGGACCGGGACAATAACCCCCTGCTCGAACAGAGCCTGGACAGTCCCAAACAGAGCTTGCCGATGCCCCGGAGGGAGTCTCAGATTTGAGGGGAAGAACCTGTCCGGGGGCAGGGTACAGAACTCTATCTTGTACCCGGACGACACCACCTCCCGCTCCCAAAGATCCGAGATCCAGGCGGTCCACCGGGCCGCGAACCCCAGAAGCCGACTCCCCACCCGAGCGTTGGCCGCAACCCATCATGCGGAGGCGGGCTTCTCCTCTGCCTTCCCAGACTTGCGCTGCCAGGGATGCTTCTGGTTCCATGCGGCAGCCTTGCCAGACCGAGCACCTGCGCCCGCTGCACCGGGCGCACGAAAAAACGCTTCTGGGTAGAGAAAGAGGGACCCTGTTTTCGGCGTTGCTCCTGCCGCTTGGGTTCTGGAAGAAAAGTACTCTTTCCCCCTGTGAAACTTTTTTCGACACATGGTCGCCCGACCAGCACCTCAGCCACAGCAGTCGTCTAATGATGATCGCAAAAAGTCAGTTTGGACAGCATAGGAGCTACGTCCCAGGCCGCGTCGCAGAGGTATCCGAGACCCTGCGCCAGCTGGTCAGCCAGCTGCACCGAC
The DNA here is from genome assembly GCA_018402905.1 of Glandirana rugosa. NCBI lineage: Eukaryota > Metazoa > Chordata > Amphibia > Anura > Ranidae > Glandirana > Glandirana rugosa. Next base: position 1,816,463 of record BLSH010088107.1, read on the forward strand.
TCCAAAGGAACCACGAGGTCCCCCAAATCCTTGTGCAACACTGTCGCCCACTCCGTGAGCGACTGCGCCACCATCGCTGATGCCAGTACTGGCCGCATGACCGCCCCCACCACCAGGAACATAGCCTTGGACACCGCCTCCGTCCGCCTGTCGGCAGGATTTTTAAATGATGGAGAACCATCTATCGGGATAGTGATAGCTTTGTTCAGGCGGGCCACCGGCGGGTCTACCACGGGGGACACCCACTTCTTCAACAAGCTATCCTCAAAAGGATAGCGCACAGAAAAGCGTTTTGGTCATGCCTCCTGCGACGTCCCAGCCTGGCCCAAACGCAGTGTCTCGCGGACGGCAGCCACCAGGGAGCCCACCAACACCTTTTCCTGCACTACGGTGGCCCCCTGCTCCTCTTCACCAGCAGAAGTGTATAATTCCCCATCTGACAGATCCACGGGGTTCCCTGTAACCACATAACCCCTTCTGGCTCCGAATCCTCCTCAGAGGATGGGGGAGGGGTGGACGCTTCTTCGCCACCCCCCTACCACGGACCGGTTCCACTCGGGTGAGAAATATCTCCAAAATTGAAGTCAGCTTGTCTAGTGTGAATACAGGTCCCAGCGCCGCCGGAGCCTCCGCAGAGGCTTCCGGGACAGACACTCCCGGTTCAGCCGCCATTGCGCCACCCCCCAGAACACCTGTGAGGCCTACAGGCCGCACGCCCGCCACAAGGCCACCCCTCAGCTGCCCCCCCGCACAGCGGCCCGGAAATGCACAGGAGGACCCGCACTGTGCCGCTACCAGCACCCCAGGGAGAAGCCAGCTATACTTGCTGAAAACACTCAAAAACAAAACTCCCTGTGGCAGCACAGGGACAAGGTGGTTATATTTAGGGAGATGGGCATGATACACCAATGATAAAAATTAAATATTTTATTGAATCATAAGTGTAAAAGCTAAAAAGCACTAGTATTAATTACATGATGAAATTAAATCAAACCAACACAAAAACAGCCTCACAATGCCCTTATGGGGGTCAAATCAGGCCCCCGGGCTAGGGGGAAGGCACATGAGGGTGACATACAGGGGTAGACACGGCTAAAATAGGACAGCGTCCGGCCGCGCAGTGGAAGGTGGGAATATCCCAATGGAAGTCTGTGGGATATAGCGGCTCAATGGCCAGTGCTAATACCGTATGGCAATAAATAGCTGAGTCCCAGGTGGGATAAGGAGCTGGATGTAGGAAGGCTCATGTATGTTCAAGCTGGAATGTAAGCGTATCCAGGCGCTGGTTACGGAGAGGTGCGTTTAACAGCTATACAGTTCAAAAATTGATGATATAAAGAAATCCAAATGCTTGGGAAAGGTCTATTGCGGGTTATTCCTGAGGTGTAAACATCGTTTTGATCATAAGTATCCCTTCGCAATGGATGAACTGTGGTGGATGATCTAGCGTGTGGGCTAAGGGTGATAGTGGTGAGTGTAGAGAATCACCTGTTACTGATAGCATTTTGTGAAATGTCCCAGAGTGTAGCATGTACATGAACTCTGTATGAAAAGTAACGGTGGACTCACCCTTGGAGTATGGACCTCCTTCACTCCTTCTGCCCGATGACACACGCTGTTGCTCCTATGACCTGTCGGGGTGCACTCACGTTGTGCTGTCTGGAGTAGCAGAGGTGGGATATAACCCACTCAAAAGCCGTGAAGGAGATTCCGTGATGAACGGCGGCAAGCCGCCGTCAGAGGTCCGGCGGGTATGGGGGAGTGGTTACTACGGCGCCGGATACCAGATGCCTTCCAAGCCTCGTTGCTGTATGATGTATCACCACCTGAGGTTCTCAGTCTTCCTGCTGTGACGTCACTGGACGCTCATACTTGCTGAAAAGCCTGCTCCATCGGCCTCACTGCTGCTGCTGCTGCTGAGAGCTCCCCCACACGTGCCGACCTCGCCGTCCAGACTGAGGAAACGGCGCCAAAGCACATGCTATTTGCCCATCAGGAGACCAACCAAAAATGGCTGGCAAGCGATCACTAAAGGCCAAAACCACCACAAAATGCCTGCGACTCCGGCAAAATGGCGGCAAGGGGACCCAGGACAGCAGCAATGGAGGCGGGATGCGGCAGCGGGGGGGGGGGGGGAAGGTGAGAGGGAAGACCAGAACCACCTACACCCAGACGGGGGGGGGGGGGG
>BLSH010088107.1:1818660-1832881 GCA_018402905.1 Glandirana rugosa
GGTCGCGTGACTCACTGGCCCGACGCCGAGCGCAACTCCACAGCGTACCGGCCGTCGAGGGAGGGGTAGACATCCCCGCCGTCCACGCAGCGGGTAGCCACCCGAGACAGACCTGCCGCCCCTACAGATGGGGAGGGAGCTGCCGGCCATGCGACACCTCAACGCGAGCCGCAGCCCGGTCACTCAGTGCGCTGGCTGGGCGTCTAACCCGCCCCGGCCGCTCCGCACGGAACGGGGACTGATGCGGCCGACCCCACAAGCAGCTAAGGGACGGCTCGCATCCGTCGGCCGAGCTGGGGAGACTCCAGCCTGTCACTCAGCCGGCTGCTTGATTGCATTCTTCATCAGATAGCTTGAGCAAAACAAAAATTTGGGGAACCGCAGATCCCAGCAGGGAGCCAGGTCCTACTCCTTGCACTAGGCAGATAAAACTGAAGTGTTAGCAGGGCGGAGGGGGTTATGCAGAGTGAGGACTGCCCCCTGGGAGGGGCTAGCTTGCTTTTTTGTCTGAACTATGTTCTGCCTAGTCTACTCCTGGTAAAAGGTGCATACCCACATGTCAAGAATAAGAGGCTGCGTCCCTCAATGAACGAAAGAGAAAAGAACAATATTTTTTACTTTTTGCTATAATACAAATCCAAAAAAAAAAAAAAATTATTCATCAGGTTTGGATATATATTCTTCTACATATTTTTGGTAAAAAAAAAAAAAAATCGCAATTGGCGTATATTGATTGGTTTGCGCAAAAGTTATTGCGTGTACAAACTATGGGAATTGATTTATGGCGTTTTTATTTATTTTTTTTTTACTAATAATGTTGGCAATCTGCGATTTTTAACAGGACTTTGATATTGGGGTGGACAAGTTGGACATTTTTGACACTTTTTTGGGACCAATAAGATTTCTACATAGATCAGAAATTTAAATATCCACTGATTACTGTATAAATGTCATTGGCAGTGAAGGGGTTAACACTAAGGGGGCAGTGAAGGGGTTAACTGTGTTCCCTCATTGTTTTCTGTGTGGGGGCTGGGCTGGCCGAGACATAACAGATCTCACTGATCCCAATAACAGGGATCAGTAGATCTGTCATGTCCCCTTTCACAGAACGGAGAACCGCCGTGTTTACCTCGGCGGTTCCCTGTTCTGTAGCCCTGAAAGGCGATCGTGGGTCACGAGCGGACATCGAGTCCACCCGACCCTCGGGCAAGCCCATGCAGTGAGTGCAAGTTGTCAAAATGGTGGTAGTTAGAACTACCTGAATTTGGCATATAATGCAGCTCAGCATAGAAACCATTCAGCTACCAGTTTTTTTTGTAAAGGCCCGCACACACGATGCAACGGTCATACAACTACGGTCTTACAACAGCTTGTTGTACGATAATCCGACCGTTAGTACGCGCGATTATAACAGCCGACGTTCAACAGTTGTACAACAGAAGTTGGCTGAGCAGACTAACTTTTGTTGTACAACAAGATGTTGTACGGCTGTTGAGTAGAGTGTACAGAAGTTGGCCCAACAAAAGATGCACGTGCAAAACGCATGCTCATTAGTCAGGAATGCCCGGAAGTGTTCGGCCGTGTAAACCTGCTTTCCTAATTCACAACTCACATTCACCTGAACTTCCTCTTTAGACGCTCATAACACGTCACTACGTTCGGCTTTGTTGAAGATTTGTTGAACGGTTACTTGACTCCTGTCAGTATGCTAGACACAACAGCCGATTTTGGGCAAAGGTTGAACGTGCAGTTGTACGACCGTTGCACCGTGTATACGTGTCTTAACATGCAGATTTTGCACTCTCCAGTTTTTGTAAATCAACCCATATACAATGGGTATTGAAATGAACCACCCCCTTTAAAATAGGCCTGAAATGAAGACAGTTTTTGTTTTAACCAGGTGTAGCTCCTCAACGTATAACATCCAAGTGAAAGTTAGAACACCAACATGTCAGAAAAAAAAAAAAATCAAAAACAGAATCAATGAGTTGGAAAAAAGATCACCCCCTTGTGTCAGTATTTTGTTGAACCCCCTTTTGATTTAATTACAGCCTTTAGTCTGTTGGAATATGTCTCTACTAATTTTGCACATCTAGACTTTGCACTATGTGCCCTTTCTTCTTTGCAGAACTGCTCAAGTTCAGTTAAATTTGATGGTGACCGTTTGTGGACTGCAGTCTTCCAGTCATTCCAGAGATTTTCCATGGGGTTTAAGTCTGGGCTCTGACTAGGCCATGAAGGCCATTCACTTTTTTCTCCTTCAACCACTGTGTGGTCATTTTTGTTGTGTGCTTTGGGTCATTGGCACGTTGGAAGGTAATCCTTCTTATTGACAACTTTCTGGCAGAGGGCAACAGATTTTCCTCAAGAATTTGACGGTATTTTTAAAAAAATGTTATTAAAGCTTTTGCACTTATACAACAAACAAACATTACAACAAACAGACAAAACTAAAAAGGAAGAAAGAAAGAGAAGAAAAAGAAAAAAACACCTCAATAACATGCTATTTGTTCATATTTCATGAACCTCCATGATATCAATATTTATTTGGAAATTGCAAGTCAAAACAAAACAAAGCTAAAACAATAAATAAAAAGGAGGGGGGGGGGAGAAAGCAAAAAGAAAACCCTTGCCACTAACCCAGGCCATCCCACCAATAAACCCACCAGTAAAATTGAAATGAACTAAAATATCATATCCTAAAGGTATTTTTCAGATTCTCCATCAAGTTAGTCCCTTTACCTTATTCTGCGGGAAAGCGGAAGAGTTCGTGTCAGACCTGGGGTCGACAGCCAAGGTCCCCAGTGTTCATCTAGTATACCCCTATTACGATAAATATGTTGTTCTATCAGAAGAATGTCCTTTACTTAGAGACGCCATTCCTCAAGCAAAGGAGAGCTCTGGGAGAACCATTTTATAGCAATGAACTTGTGGGCTATAAACTATAATCTACTAATTGGCATTAGAGCCTCCTTTGGGAGTAACTCCTCCTAGGTAGCCCAGTATGCAGATCTTAGGATCCATATTAATATAAGTACGGTAAACTCCATTAAATGTAGTCACCACCTTCTGCCAAAAGCTGACCAATTTGGGGCACTTCCACAACATGTAGAGTAGGTCGCCTGGAAATTACTTACACCGTGGGCACTACGGGGTTTCCCTCCATCCCCACTTAAAAAGCTTTACAGGAGTACTATATGCCCTATATAACAAACAACTGAGACAGGCATTGTGCAGGTGAGAAGGATACAGAGGGAACCCTCTCCAAAATATTTTGCCAGTGCTCATCTGATATGACCCCCAGGGCTGTCTCCCAACCCCTTCTACCTGGGCTATCTAAGATATCTTGAGAATTTGTCATAAGTTGGCTACATATAAATGAGGATAAGGCCTTTTTTGTCACTTGCCACTGCCAATGAGGTTAAAAGTGGTACAGGTCTTATAACAATCTCGGCATGTTTAGACTGTGACTGTACTGCATGCCGTAGTTGTAAATATTTATAAAAAGGATAGCGAGGCAGTTGATAAGACTCTTGTATATCCTGAAAGGACAGCAGAACATTTTGAGAATAAAGCTGGGAAATGTATTGAAGCCCTTGAGAGCGCCAGCACTCAAACCCCTCCAGTTTACATAGTTCTTTATAATAGCTATTACCCCATAGTGGTGAGTATTCCGACGCCCCTTCATATTTCATTATACGTCTCATTTCCTGACAGACTTTGTTCATAAGTACCGATATTGGACTATGATGATTATCTGCAAACATTCCATTTTGCAGCTGGGCCAAGAGATTATAACAAGGGCCATGACTCAAATGCAGGGCCTGTATAGGATCTCTCCAATCTAACACATCCCACCCAGCAAAATGCTGAAGTTAGGAAGCTATAAAATAAAGTCTCGGCTGAGGCGCCGCTAGCCACCCCCCCCCTCCTTAGCTCACCGAAAGGTAGAAAGTTTAACCCTAGAGTTTTTTCCTTTCCATAACAGCCTACAAAATAATGACTATTTTTTTAAACCATTTAAGAGGAATCCAGGGGAAAGAATGGGTAAAATGGAGGTGTGATGGTGTCTGTCTTTATGTGCAAATGATCTCAAAGCGAGTGTGAAAGAGGACCTAGTTGATGGAGTAGTGAGATGAATCTGAAACATTATAGGTAGATCTGTATATGGGAGGGCACACTACAAAGGTTATCATTGGAGTTTGTTATAGACCTCCTAGTGTTAAAGACGAGGTGGAGGCTCAGCTCCTTGCACAGATGGAAAGGGCTGCAAGGGCTGGGACAGTGATAATAATGGGGGACTTTAACTGCCCAGAAATTAACTGGAGTAATAGCACTACTGTTAAAAGGGCAAAAGTTTACAAACCTATTACAGGACAATTTTATGGTCCAGTTTAGTGAGGCCCCAACTAGGAATGACGCTTTACTGGACCTGGTAATCTCAAACCATGCAGAGCTTATTACCAATATTCATATAAAAACATCTGGGTAACAGTGACCATAACATGATTTCATTTAATGTAAGCTGCAAGCAACAAACACATACGGGAAAGATAAAAACACTTAACTTTGAGAGCAAATTTTACAAGGATGAGGGTTTCTCTCAGGACTTAGACTGGGAGGGAATATTGGCATCAATGAACACAAAACAGGAATGGGAATTTTTCAAAAAGACTGTATGCGAACTCACTGCAAAGTATATTCCCATGGGCAATACATTTAAAATAAAACCTATGCGGCTCATGGCAAAAGTTAAAAAAGTTATAAATGATAAGAAAAGCGCATTTAAAAAATATAAAAATGAAGGAACACTATCATCTTTTAAATGTTACAAAGAATATAACAGAATATGTAAAAAGGAAATCAAGGATGCAAAAATTCAAAACAAACAACATATTGCAAAAGATAGTAGGACAAACCCCCAAAAAATCTTCAAATAGATCAATAGTAAAAAAGGTCAGGTCTGAGCATGTAGGCCCTTAACAAAATAATCTAGAGTGGATGACTGGGGACAAAGAGAAGGCAAACTTAATAAATACTTTCTTCAGCTCTGTGTATACTAACGAGCATGGGGGAGCTCACGTCCATAATGGGGGTGGTGGTGACACAGCCCCAAATGCTCCACAATGACTCAAAAGTGAAATGGTCCAGAAGTATTTAGATAGAATAAAGGTAGATAAAGCACCTGGGCCAGATGGCATCCACCCACGGATCCTAAAAGAACTGATCTCTGTCATTTCAAAGCCATTGTACCTAATTTGTGTATCCCAAGGTTCAGTATTTGAGACGTTACTTTTTAATACCTTTATAAATTACCGTATATACTCGAGTATAAGCCGTCTCGAATATAAGCCAAGTCACCTAATTTTACCACAAAAAACTGGGAAAAGTTATTGACCCGAGTATAAGCCTAGGCTGGGAAATGCAGCAGCCAGAACACAGGGATTTTAGCCAGGACACAGGGACTCAGCCATTACACAGAGATTGCAGCCAGAACACAGAAGAGATGAGTAAGGTATATTCACAATCTACAGAGCACGCTGCTTCTAAGAGCCGTTCTGTGCATGAAGCTATGACCTAATTACATTGCAATGCAGAGAACGCAGAGAGAGAGAGCTGCAGATCTTCACTGAGATCGGAGGTGGGCGGGACTGAACAGCTAACACCCACGTGTCCTGCCCACCTCCTTGACATCAAGTTGAAAATCTGACACCTCCCTCAGCATTCTCTGCATTCCAATGTAATTAGGTCACGGTTTCATGCACAGAACGGCTCTTAGAAGCAGCGCGCTCTGTGTAATGTGAATCTACTCATTACCCACAGACACTGACTTGAGTATAAGCTGAGGGGGTCTTTTTCAGCACAAAAAATGTGCTGAAAAACTTGGCTTATACTCAAGTATATACGGTATATCGGGTCTGGAATTAAAAGTACCATTTCAGTGTTTGTAGATGACACCAAGCTATGCTATGGAATAACGTCCTTACAGGATGTCTCCAACTTACAAGCAGACCTCAATGCACTGTTTAATTGGGTGTCTATATGGCAAATGAGGTTTAATATTGATAAATGTAAAGTTATGCACTTGGGGGCTAAGACTATGCATGCATCATACATCCTAGAGGGAGTACAACTGGGGGAATCCATAGTGGAGAAGGATCTGGGGTTTTGGTAGATCATAAACTTAATAATGGCATACAATGCCAGGCTGTGGTTTCCAAAGCGAGCAAAATTCTTTCTTGTATTAAGAGAGGTATGGACTCCAGAGAGAGAGAGAGAGACATCATTTTGCCTCTATACAAATCATTAGTTAGACCTCATCTGAAATATGCAGTTCAGTTTTGGGCACCAATTCTCAAAAAGGATATCGGGGAACTGGAGAAAGTGCAGAGGAGGGCAACTAAACTAATAAGAGGCATGGAGGAGCTCAGCTATGAGGAAAGATTAGAGGAGCTGAATTTATTCACTCTTGACTAGAGGAGATTAAGGGGGAATATGATCAACATGTACACATACATAAGTGGTCCATATATTGATCTTGGTGCTGAGTATTCACTTTAAGGGCATCACAAAGGACAAGCGGGCACTCTCTATGTCTAGAGGAAAAAAGATTTCATCTCCAAATATGGAAAAATAGGATTTTTTAACTCACCGCAAAATCCTTTTCTCTGAGTTCATTGACGGATGCAGCATCTCTTCATTACGCCTGGGGTTATGCCACCTTTCACTAGGAGTGGACTAGGCAGAACTTCAGTTCAGCTAAAAAGCAGACACAGCCCCTCCCAGGGGGGCAGTCCTCCCTGGTATAACCCCCCTCCAGCCAGCTCAGCCTTCAGTCCGTAACAAGCAGTGCAAGCTCAAACCAAACATAGGGGTGGGTGCTGCATCCGTCAACGAACTCAGAGAAAAGGATTTTACGGTGAGTTAACCGCTTGCCGACCGCTGGTCGGCAATTGACGGCGACAAGGTGGCTCTTTCCCGCAAATACGACGGCGGCTGTGGGATCGAGCTTAGTGAGCGCGCACGCGCCGCCGGAGGCGCGCCCGCACGCTCACTGTGTTCGGGGAGGGCCAGGGAACGGGTGCGGCGGAGTCGATCTCCGCCGGCCACCCGCGATGCCCCCCCCCCGGAGTGAAAGAACGGAGGTCCGTGTAAGTAAACACGGACCTCCGTTCTGTGAAGGGCTGTGATCACAGCCTTCCTGTACATGGCGGCTGTGACCACTTCCCTTCCCCAGCTAGGGCAGTCCCCCCACAGTAAGAACACGCCCAGGGAACACAGTTAACCCTTAGAGCGCCCCCTGCAGGTTAACCCCTTCACTGCCAATGGCATTTACACAGTAATCAGTGCATTTTTATAGCACTGATTGCTGTATAAATGCCAATGGTCCCAAAAAAGTGTCAAAATGTTCCGACATGTCCGTTGAAATATCACAGTACCACTAAAAATCGCAGATCGCCGCCATTACTAGTAAAAAATTTAAAAAAATAAAAACCCAAAAATGAATTCTCATCATCCGTAAACGCGACCACTTTTGCGCAAACCAATCAATAAACGCCGATTGCGATTTATTTTAATCACAAATATGAGGAAGAATATAAATTGGCCAAAACCGGTGAAAAAAAATGTTTTTTTATATTTTTTTTTTGGATTTGTATTTTAGCAAAAAGTAAGAAATTTGGGTTTTTTTGCAAAAAATTGACGCTCTTCTTTTGTTTATAGCGGCGATCAGAAATGACGCAGCGGTGATCAAATACCACCAAAAGAAAGCTCTATTTGTGGGAAAAAAAGGATGCAAATTTTGTTTGGGTACAACGCCGCACGACCGCGCAATTGTCAGTTAAAGTGACGCAGCGCCGAATCGCAAAAAGGGCTCCGGTCCTAAAGCTGGAAATCCTTCCGGGGCTGAAGTGGTTAAAAAATCCTACTTTCTCTTTCGTTCACTGACGGATGCAGCATCTCTTCATTACGCCTGGGGACATCCCAAAGCAGTGTCAAAAGAGGGGTGGGTATTGCAAAAACAAAACTTCACCCAATGGGGGAACTCTCCACAAAGAATTGGAGGAACCTCACACAGCGGCCTGCAAAACCTTGCGGCCAAAAGCAGCATCCGAGGATGCTGAAACATCAACTTTGTAAAACTTAGTAAAGGTGTGCACTGAGGACCATGTAGCGGCTCTGCACACTTGAGAAACCGACGCCTGATGTCGGAAAGCCCAGGAAGTGCTAATCGCCCTGGTAGAGTGAGCCGTGACCAGAAAGGGGGTCTTGAGACGCCGCAAGTCATACTCACGGGTCACGGTCTGTCGAATCCATCGAGAAATGGTGGCCAAAGAGGCCGCCAAGCCCTTGCGTGGTCCATCCACCACAACAAAGATCGCATTTGACCTCCGAAAGGAGGCCGTGTTCGCCAGATACACCCGCAGAGCCCTAACCACATCCAAGGAATGCAAGGCAATCTCCTTAGGATGGGATGGGCGCGGACATAGCGAAGGAAGGACAATGTTCTCGTTAATGTGGAAAGAAGAGACCACCTTCGGCAAGAAGGAAGGGGACAGGCGCAAAACCACCTTATCCCTGTGTAGGACCAGATACGGAGACCTACACGACAGAGCCGCCAACTCTGACACTAGTCCGGCAGAAGTGATGGCTACCACAAAGGCCACCTTCTGCGAAAGCAGATGTAAGGAAATTTCCCTGATATATTCAAATCCGCTTACCAATTTTCTACGCCCGGAAAGTACACGGCGGAGAGAGTCGGCACGTGAAGCTCTGCCCACCGCAGAATGTGAGCCGCCTCCAATGCTGCCGCCAAGCTTCTCGTTCTGCCCTGATGGTTCACATATGCCACGGCCGTGGCATTGCCCGACTGGACTCTGACAGGGCACCCTTGCAGCCTTCCTGACCAATGGGAAAGGCAAAGCCTGAAGGCCCGAAGTTCCAGCACATTGATCGTGAGTCGACTCTCCTCCCGAGACCAGCGACCCTGGGTTGACAACAACCCCAGGACTCCCCCCCCAGCCGCTTAGACTGGCATCTGTGGTCACTACGGACCACACCACGGGGAGGAAGGACTTCCCCTCCTTCAGGGCCAAGGCCCTAAACTACCAAACTAGAGAGGACCTGGCCTCGCGGTCCAGCTTGACCGGGCGATCCAGGGATAAAGGAGATTTGTCCCACCGCAGCAGAATGAAGCGCTGCAGGGACCGGGTGTGACTCTGGGCATACGGAACCGCCTTTAAGGTGGATACCATGAGCCCCAGGACCCGCATGCAAAACCTCAGAGGGGGCCATTTCTCTGACAGCAGCGACCCCACCGCCTGCTGCAGCGACCCCACCGCCTGCTGCAGCGTCCACAGTTTTCCTAAAGGAAGAAAAACTCTTGCCCTGACGAGTCCAGGGTCAAACCCAGGTACTCCAGGCGGTGTGACGGAGTCAATGCCAACTTCAGCCAATTGATCACCCATCCGAACTCCTGCAGGGTGTGCAGTGTGATGGCTATGTTGCCTTTCAGAGCTGAGGCCGACTCTGCCCACAGAAGCAGGTCGTCCAGATATGCCAGAACTGCAATGCACCTCTGCCGCAATAGCGCCAACACCGAGGCCAGGAGCTTGGTGAAAACCCGGGGGGCCGAGGCCAGGCCGAATGGCAAGGCCACAAACTGGTAATGGTGATCGCCCACCGTGAAACGTAGAAAACGTTGGTGCGAGGCACAGGTGGGGACATGCAGATACGCATCCTTGATATCTAAGGATGCTAGCCAGTCCCCCTGGCGAAGGGCCACTACCACCGAGCGGACTGACTCCATCCTGAATTTCCGAGCCCAAACATAAATGTTGAGCGCCTTCAGATCCAGAATGGGCCTGACCCCATCCTTCTTTGGGACCACAAACAGGTTGGAGTAAAAACCATGGAAACGTTCCGTGGTCGGCACCGGCACAACCACCCCCTTGTAGAGCATATCCTGCACGGCCCCCAGCAGGGCCAACCATCGCCCTGGGGGAAGCTTCAGATTGGAGGCAAAAAACCTGTCTGGAGGCATGGCACGGAATTCTATCTTGTACCCCGCGGAGACCACCTCGCACACCCAAAAATCTGAAAAGCGAGAGGTCCATTGTTCCGCGAACTCCAGCAGGCAACCCCCCACCCGAGCGACGGGCGGGGGCAACCCATCATGCGGAGGAGGGCTTCCCATCCAACTTCTCTTGCTTATGCTGCCACGGTAGTTTCTGACCTCCTGCAGCAGCCTTGGAGGGCTTAGCACCTTTGCCCGCCAAACGGAGGCGCGAAAAAACTTTTTCTGACCAGAAAACGAGGGGCCCGTACTGCGACAAGGCTCCTTACCCCTCTTTGGCTCAGGGAGAAAGGTACTCTCCCCCCCCCCCGTGTGATTCTTGATGATCTCATCCAGAGAAGTTCCGAAGAGGTGCCCTCCCTGAAAGGGCAAGTCAGTAGTAAGCGCCTTCTTTGACGCCTGGTCCCCAGACCAGCACTTCAACCAGAGTACACGCCTGATCATTACTGCGAAGGCAGACAGTTTCGACAGTATGGGAGTTATGTCCAGGGCCGCATCACAGAGATACCGGAGCCCCTGGGGGAGCTGTTCAGCCAGCTCCACGGTTTCAGGCGGGACATGCGCCTCCCTCAAATCACGATGCAACACCCCAGCCCATTCCGTCAGAGCTTGTGCCACAAGTGCCGACGCTAGTGCATGGTCGACCCTGTCAAAACAAACATCCTCCTGTCAGCCGAATCCTTAAAGGATGGCGTGCCCTCCACCGGAATAGTGGTCGCCTTGCTCAGGCGGGACACAAGGGGGTCTACCTTGGGGGAGACCCACTTATGCGCCATAATGTCCTCAAAAGGATAACGTACAGCAAACTGTCTTGGTAGAGGCAGAGAGCTCTGTGGCCGCTGCCACTCTTTGTACACAAACTGATCAAAGAAAGGTACATAAGGGAACACCTTAGGGGTGCGAACTGGCCTATGCGATCCAAAGACCACAGCCGTCTCTTGCGAGTCACCCGCTGTCCCCAGCTTCAGTGTCTCACGAACAGATGAGATTAAGGAGCCCACCAAAGCCCTTTCATGCGCAATGGCGTGTCCTGAAAAATTTTCCTCCCAATCAGAGAAATCTGACAACTCGAGGGGAGTCCCCGTTCTGGTGGACCCCCCCTCAAGGTCCGAATCCCCAGATGAAGGGGCAGGAGAAGGCGGCCGTCTCTTGTCCGCCCTGCGGTCACGGCCTAACTCTGCCCGGAAAATAAAGGACTCCAGGAGTCAAAGTAGCTAGAGGAACCATAGGTCCCAGCACACCCTCAGCCCCAGCGGAGGTCCCCGTCGCAGAAGTGCTAGCTTCAGCCGCCATTGCGCCACCCACACGCCACCCTATAGGGGCCAAGGCACCGGAAACAGGCGCCCCCCCACCCCAGGCACACCGGACAGGGACCCCTGCAGTTACACCCAGGAGGACTGAACCGTGGCCCGCACCCTGCCCCAGGAGAAGCGCTGCACAAGCTGCGGAGTCTGCCTTACAAACCGCCAAATATCGCTGCTGCCGCCATTCCCATGCGTCTTCACATGTGCTCTGTGGACCAGGAAGAACTTAGGGACCGCCCCCCCAGCCATAGCCTTTATTGCACGGCCGACCAATCAAAAATGGCCGTCGTGCACACTAGAGGCCAAACAAGCGGGCGACTACAGCAAAGGTAGCGCAGGTAGACAGGAGCAAATGGGGGCGGAGGGTGGGGGGGATAGGGATGAGGTGGAAACACCCGCCATACACCCCAGGGAGTGGGGGGAAACCCGCCAGCCCCCCGGCCAGGGGCGGGAGGGGCGTACTTACCCATCCAGATGGGCGGAGCGAGTATCCCACCTGAGACAGACCTGCCTCCCCATCTATTCTTACAGGGGGAGCTGCCGGCCGAGCGACACCCATGACGCGGACCCACACACCCAGTCTTAAGTGCGCTGGCGGGACGTTTAACCCGCAGGCCGCCCCGCACGGAACGGGGACTGACACGGCCGACCCAGCGCGGAGCTAAAGTTGGCTCGGTCCGATGGCCGAACTGGGGAGACTCCCTGGATCTATAATATCCAGCCTGTCACCCAGCCAGCTACTTGATTGCAGTCTTCATCAGAAGACAAGGAATATTCCTTTTGTAAAAAGAGAAAAACATTGTGGAACCACAGGCCCCAGCATGGGGCCTGGTCCTACTCCTTGCACTAGGCAGAAAAAGACTGAAGGCCGAGCTAGCTGAAGGGGGGGTTATACCAGGGGGGACAGCTCCCTGGGAGGGGCTGTGTCTGCTTTTTAGCTGAACTGAAGTTCTGCCTAGTCCACTCCTAGTGAAAGGTGGCATAACCCCAGGCGTAATGAAGAGATGCTGCATCCGTCAATGAACGAAAGAGAACGTTTCTTCACAGCAAGAGCTGTGAAAATGTGGAATAGACTCCTTCCAGAGGTGGTTCTGGCCAGCACAGTAGATTGCTTTAAAAAAGGCCTGGATTCTTTCCTTAATGTAAATAATATAACTGGGTACTAACATTTATAGGTAAAGTTGATCCAGGGAAAATCCGATTGCCTTTCGGCAGATCAGGAAGGAATTTTTTCCCCCGCTATAGCAAATTGGATCATGCTTTGCTGGGGTTTTTGGACTTCCTCTGGATCAACTGTGGGTGAAGGATTGTGTATATAGGATTGTATGGTTATATATATTTTTTCTTTTTTTTATTGGTTGAACTAGAAGGACTTGTGTCTTTTTTTCAACATGGCTAATGATGTAAGGATGTATGTAACTATATAGGCGAGTTAAGTAAAATATAGAATAGTGGAGGGGCCCAGATCATTTTTATAAGGTTTGCTCAATCCACCACCGATAAGGGCAGCTTATTCCAAGCTAGACTCTTAAGTTTAAATGGAATGGGAACCAGAATATATTGTAAGTATATTCCCAAGTATTTAAAGGATAACATTACTTTAATTTGCTGAGATTCTCTTGGTACGGACAAATTAGGATCATCCAAGGGAAATAGGACAGATTTGTCCCAATTAATAATGAGGCCAAAAACTGAGCAAAAATGTTTTGAGTGTCATAAGGGAAATTGAAGAGTTGTCCGTATCTCCGAGAAACCGCAAAGCGTCATCCGCGTATAGGGAGATTTTTTCATTCCCTACTCCTCTAACAAACCAGCAGATAGCATCAGACTGCTGTACGGCTTCAGCTAGTGGTTCAACAGCCAATGCAAATAGCGGTGAGGACAAGGAGCACCTCTGCCAAGTGCCCCTTGATAAATGGCAAAGATTCTGACACTAAACCATTTATTTGCATACAGGCCCTTGGGACAGTATATAGTAGCTTAACCAAACGTATAAATCTATCTCCCAGGCCACACCTGTCCAGAACCTCCCACAAGTATGTCCAAACAGCGCTGTTGAATGCTTTCACAGCGTCGAGTGACAGGATGGCTCTCTTTCCCAGATTATCTGATGGCACCTGCATATTTTAAAAAAGGCTCCTCAAATTAATCACTGTAGACTGGATCAGACCCGGCATAGCTTTGCCTAATCTCATTGCAAGGATTCTAGTCAAAAACGTCCGAGTTTAAAAGTGATATCGGGCAGTAGGAATCCGGAGCCAAAGGATGCTTGCCCGGTTTTGGGAATACAAAAATACATGCATCATTCATAGAATCTGGAAGTTTGAAAGATTCCCAAGCCTAGTTGAGCACCTTCAACAATTCTGGCAACTGGACATCCCAATATTGTTTTTACATTTCTGACAGTATTTGAAGAAAACTGTTGCACTCCGACACAGATCCAATGTAGATTATTTAATAGTCACAACTGACACAAAGATCTACATTGGATCTGTTTCAGAGTGTAGCCGTTTTTTCTTCAAATTGGATTTCTGATGGTAGAGAGCCGGGGCTAGGACCCAGCCTCTCAGATCCTCGATTTACCTCACCTGGAGCAGCTACACCCTTCTTTGATTCATTAGAAAGTTTGAAGGTCTAAGATACTTACTACGTACATAAAAACATAAGGGTTTTGGCCCGTTCGTAGGAAACCGAGGCCTAAGGATGACGGGCTATAGTGAAAATTTGAGCCTGCAAAAACTGATCTTAGGAACGTTACTCTAATCCGTTTCGATACGGCCCAGACTAGGTCAGATGTCACTAATTAAACTCCTCGGAAAAAATTTTATACGTCCACGGTAGT
>BLSH010088107.1:1847861-1859430 GCA_018402905.1 Glandirana rugosa
TTAAAAGTCTAATCCCAGACCAACGGGCCTCCGAAGTTTCGCTTCCCACCCTCTTCGGAGATGGGGACACGGAGACACGTGTCCAGAATGGACTTACTCCTGGAGTCGGACGACGACTGAATGACGGTAGTACGGAGACGAACGGCGTACTGGACTGGTGTGGAGACGGACGATAGACCTGATACCTTCATTAATCGACATCGTTCTCCGTCATACAAATACTTCCCGACCTCTCGACATGTTACTCACTGACGTCGATTGTTACATGGTCCTGGTTATAATACCGACACGACCGACAGAGACCTGTTAAGGATACCTGTTTGTGAAACCGACACGACTGTTACAGGAACATGATTGATATCTGTTATAAGGACGGACGACGGACCTATTAATGATAACGGCAGCGATTCGTGTAGGGATGGACGACGGACCTGGTTACGAGAGGATGGCAGTAAGTCAGCAGCAGGCTGAGGTCCTCATTCAGGTAAGACCTGTGCACAGAGGCACAGGGGTAGAGGCTTCTCCCACCCTTCGCTTTGAAGCCTCCGGGCAACCAGACCCTAATCTGAAAATTAGGAAACTCAGAGAAAACAAAAAATTTGTTTTCTCCATCGGGAAAAAACAATTCTGGTGCCCCTCACATATGAGAGACCCCTGTGTACTACAGTAGCAGGACAACAGATCAGTCCAAGTGTTAGGCAGAAGCGTAGTTGGTAAAACAGGCCAGGGTCAGTTCACGTGCAAGCAGTCCAAACTTTAGGCAGAAGCATAGTTGAAAAACAGGCCAGGGTCAGTTCACATGGAAGGAAGTGGCATGGTTATTTGGGGAAGCATGGAAAATGGTCAGCCCAGATGATGAAAATTGGGTAATATATGGGCTAATATTTTAGGGATGTGTGGAAAAGTCTGAAGCATTCACCAATGCAAAGGCCAGGTTTGGAGGGACACTGGGGACAATGGTAGCTGGTATCTGCTGAATCCTCTTTTTCTACATACTTGGCACCTTTTTTGGCATCTTCGGCCTGATTCAGAAGGTGGAATCTTGTACGGGAAGTGGCACTCATGAAGTCGGCTAACCGCATTAGAGCAAAGGTTTTCGGGGGGGGGGCTTTCAGGATAAATGAGGGACGTGACAACTTCTTCTATGAACTTTAGGAAGAGGGCGGGGTTTTCCGTGGATTTGGTGAAGATAATGTGGGCGTTATTCATGGCCAAATGGATTTGATAAAGTGCTATCTTCTTGTACCAGAACCGGGACCTCCTTATTGCCAAATAGGGTTAAATCATTTGGTTGTTGAAATCCATCTCCCCCCCCCCCCCATGTAGATTGTAATCTTGGATGCATGTTGGCTTTTCAATGGGACCTCTTCTTCTTTGAACCTCGACTGTGGTGTCATCATGGATGGTGGACATCATGTGCACATTTCGGTTATCCTTCCACCTCAAGGCCAGCACTTCGTTGCATCGCAAAGTTGCTCTTTCCCCCCTTTCGCAATTTCTTGTTTACTATAGATTGTGGGTAGACCTTCCTATTCTCTCTTATGGTTCCGCAGGCCAGGGTTTTAGCAATGTAAAAGAAAAGAGGGGGGCATCTCCGGGGGGTGGGGGGGGGGGATGTGCTCAGAAGGGGTGGAAGCAATCATTGAACAGGAGAGGTTATCTCACCCATAGTCAGTAATTAAGGTGTGGTCGAAGCCCGGAGGGAGGCAATGAGTAATCCAAGGATTCCAGAGTCTTTCGAATTTGGAGAGTTTATCGAGATAGATGGCTTCAGTTTTGGCATGTATAAATGCTTGGGTGACTGTTTGGAGATCCTGGCGGGGGCCAGGTACCATTTTGTGAGAACCTTGTAGTTGGCCTCCTGTGCTACCATATTGGGAGAGGCTGATTTAGTAATTTGCCAGATTTGATTCCAGTCCAAAGAGTCAGATTGTGTGGGCAGATAAATTCCCCATTTCTCAGTATACGAGGGAGGAGCGGGGGTAGAGGAGGAAAGAAGTAGCGCATACAGGTCGGAGATCACTTCCTGTTTATGGGGGTCCGATTTGCATGCCTGTTCAAATAGCGTGAAAGACAGGCTCGAGTTGTCAGGGGCTGCATATTGACAAAAGAAGTGCTTTATTTGCATGTATCTGAATAGGTCTGCAGATGGCAAGTTGTGAAGTTCGCATAGGGTAGGGAAGGAAGTGATAGTGGTAGATCAATATAAGTGGTGGGCTCGTAGGAGGCCAGCTCTGGACCAGTTCAAGAAGGAGTGGGGCGAGGACCAGGCTGGGGAGAAGGCAAGGTTGCGCAGAAAATTAAAGTGGGTTATATGGAGATTGGAGACCAGATTGCATTTTGAGTCCCAGAGGGCTAGGCTATGTCTAGTGATAGGACTGAAGATGCTGCGGACAATGGGTCGCAGTCTGATTCTAGAGCCACCCAGAGGGGCATTTCCTTGGTCGCGTGGTATTTTGCGAGTTACGCTGGTTGGGCAGCTTGGTAGTATTTGGTAAAATTAGGGACACTTAAGCCTCCGCGGATAT
The DNA here is from genome assembly GCA_018402905.1 of Glandirana rugosa. Taxonomy (NCBI): domain Eukaryota; kingdom Metazoa; phylum Chordata; class Amphibia; order Anura; family Ranidae; genus Glandirana; species Glandirana rugosa. The sequence continues at coordinate 1,850,390 of BLSH010088107.1, forward strand.
GAGGAGTTTGGAGAGTGCGTGAGGGTAGGCGCGGTTTGAATGTTCCCCATACAAAGCGGGAAGTTCTACGTTGGAGTATTCTAAGAAGGTGCGAAGGAATTTTATTTAATTTATCATAGTTTGGATGATTACGGGGAGGGCACTGAATGTTGAAATGTAAGAAGAGCATTATCATTTTATATCCGGACCTGGACATTACGGAAGAATAAATGGCCATGTGGTAGATGGGGTGGGTGGACCAGTAGGCGTTTAGTTAATTTTTTTTGTAATCCCCATGTTCATGGTGAGGCCCGTAAACACTTTAAACTCCTCCAATGTCAAATCTCTCCATTCAAATGGATGGGAATATGATGATTGGGGGTTGTTGGAAATATATTGCTGGGCATATAAATTGGTCTGGTCCACGATAATCTGCAGCAAAGTGTCGGGCAAAAATAGAAAAAAAAATGTATTTATTTGAAATTTTGGATATTTTGGATATTGACCTGCACACCTGGCTGTGTGTTGAGCCATGTTGGTTTGGCAAGACCATCTGGGAGCTATGTAGGGAAGTGATACTCCAGTACTGGTACTTGGGCATGATGTGGCAGCGCTGGTACTGGGCATTTGTTCCCTGGGCCTATCGCTGGCTCTGGGCCTGGCAATGTGATCCTGGTTGCTGGCGGCTGCCTGGTTTCCAGAGCGCCGTGCCCTTTTAGGAGGGTCCCATTCTTACTCCTATTCATTTTCTGATCCGCTGCTGCCAATTAGTTCAAATGCAGAATCTGTTTCGGAATCAGAATAGGTATCGGATTCTGATGAGAGCTCCCTGCTGCTCTTATCAGTCATGGAGAGTATCTGGAGTGCCTCCTCACTGGCATAAAACTCTTTTGGACATGGCTATGCGACGGGTGGCAGGTGACGGTCGCTGATTGACTGTGCGATGGGTGGCAGATGATGGTCACTGATGGGCTGTGCTATGGATGGCAGGTGACGTTCACAGATGGGCTGTGCGATGGATGGCAGGTGATTTTCACTGATGGGTGATGATGGTCACTGACGGGTGATTGGCGGTGGTCACTGATGGGCGACGGTGACAAGTGGTGGTCACTGATGGGTGACGGGTGGTGGTTATTGATAGGTGACAGGTGGTGGTCACTAATGGGTGACAAGCGGTGGTCACTGATGGGTGATGGGTGACAGGCAGTGATCACTGATGTGTGATGGGTGACAGGCAGTGATCACTGATGGGTGACGGGCAGTGGTCGCTGATGGGTAACGGACGGTGGTCACTGATGGGTGACGGACGATGGTCACTGATGGGTGACAGGCGATGGTCACTGATGGGTGACAGGTGGTGGTCACTGAGAGGTGATGGGTGACAGGCCACGATCACTGACGGGTGATAGGTGCGCTAAAGATCACTGATGGCAGTCTTTGATGACAGGTGCACTTTATTGGGGCAGATGTGGCGACTGTTGGGTGACAGGTGCAATGGGGGGGGCAGGGGTGATATGGCAGGTGCTTGTGCTGTACAGTACAGACACAGATTGGTAACTCACTGATCCAGGCTCTCCTCTCTTCACACTGGAAACAGTGTGTGAGGAGAGAAGAGCTGGTAACAGCTAGCGTTTACATTTGTGATCGGCTGTAAATGGTAACAACCGCTGGCCAATGGCTGTTTACTACTCTTGGTGGCAGGCAGTGTTCCCAAGAACACGCCACCACCGACATACACGCACAGCGCGCTCCCAATCGCGCAAATGGGGGGGAAGTACCACTTTGTGATCAGCCGTGACTTCGTCACGGCTGATCATGTGGTGAACAGCTGTGCCCAATGGCTGTTCACCCCCGTCGATGACGAGCTGTGTCCCGGGGACACGCCGCCACCGACAGTGTCAGGATATATAATATTTGGGGGTTCTAATTAATTTTCTAGCAGAAAATACAAATGTTTACTTGTAAAAAACAAGTGTCAGAAGTTTAGGCTACTTCCACTATGAGGCGGTGCCGGCGGTAAAGCACCGCTTGTTTTAGCGCCACTTTACGGCTGTTATAGCGGGCTTTGGCATCGCTTTTCAGGCGGTAGCAGGGCGCTTTTAACCCCCATGGGATACACCCCGCTCCCGCACCGCCCCAAAGATGCTGCTTGCAAGACTTTTTTTTCCATCTTGCAAGCGCACCCCCCAGTGTGAAAGCACTTGGGCGACGATCACCGTTTATAGACGGAGATCTGTGCAACGCTGCCAACCTGCCGCAGTGAATGTACACTGCATGGTCGGCAAGTGGTTAACAGCTGTCAGCTTAGGCAGAGAACAGCTCTTCACTAAATCGGAGATGGTGAGTGGAGACAAGGATCGGCTGCCGCTCGCCAGGATGCGGTTTCTGGTTTCCATGGCGACCTGGTGCCTGGGGTTTGTCGAGTCCTGGCCTAACAGCAACAGTCAATTCCAAATACATCTTAACAACCCACTCTAAATCCAACATGTGAAGGACCCTGTCCCATGGCGCCTGAAGTCTGGGAAAAAAACACCACCTCAACCTGATGGAGTGCCAAATACGGCTCCCTGCAAGACAGAGCTGCCAATTTGGACACTTTTGCTGCCTCAGTAATAGCAACCAGATACACCCCCTTCTGAGTCGAAAAAAAGAATGGAACACACTCAATAGATTCAAAAGGTCGTTCCTGCAAAGGCTCCCACAAATGAATGAGAAGCAATCCACCTCTGGAAAGAAATTACCAAGGCCGAGATTTCCCCTAGATGAAACAAAGCTCACTCCAGACTGGAGAAAAGACAAGATTATACTTGTCATACTTGCAGGAGTGGAACTCCCTACCTTCACATCAAGACAACCAAGTCCTATGGTAAATTTCCCTGAAAGAAGTCTTCCTGGCTCTTAACCACTTCAGCCCCAGAAGGATTTCCCACTTTAGGACCAGAGAACTTTTTGCGATTCGGCACTGCGTCGCTTTAACTGACAATTGTGCGGTCGTGCGACATTGTACCAAAACGAAATTGGCGTCCTTTTTTTCCCCACAAATAGAGTTTTCTTTTGGTGGCATTTGATCACCTCTATCACTTCTGATCACCACTATAAACAAAAAAAAAAAAAAAAGACAATTTTGAAAAAAAAAAAAAAAATCAATGTTTTAATTTTTGTTATAATACATGACCAAAAAAGAAAAATATAAAAAAAAAAAAATTCTTCTCCCCTGATCGTGAAGTTTAACAGGGCAGATCACTCTAGGAAGAGTCCTGGTGGTTCCAAACTTCTTCAATTTATGGATACTGGAGGCCACTGTGCTCATTGGGACCTGCAGAAATTTTTCTGTACCCTTCCCCAGATCTGTGCCTTAACACAACACCGTCTCGGAGGTCTACAGACAATCCCTTGGACTTCATGGCTTGGTTACGATGATGGGAGTAACTTTGGGCAGGGGGCTGTTGGAACCCAGCTTACCTTAGAGAGGTTGGGAAACTCCTTTTCCAGCTCCCCCAAGAGATATATGAAGATGATTACACCTTTCGTCTCAGACCATTGCTAGATGGTTTGAGGTGGGGTGGGGGTTGGCTGCTACGGGTTTGTTAAGTGCCTGTATCCCATTGTTCTGTCTGCCTTGGGAGCAAAGTATTACGGGATGTATATGTGTATTAGCTGTGAGGGGGGGTTTCTCCAGCAGCCCTTCCTAAAGATGGTCTACTGTTGGAAAGTTGAATACACCTGTGTGTCTTATTACTGGAGGAGGTAAAAGTTTACCCCACCCTGACTCATTATGCAAAGAAAGGGGGTTGTCCCCTCAGTGTATTTCTCTGTACCTGTGTTTGAATAAACAGTCTTATGTTTGTTTCCACACTACACTAATGTCTCAACAAGTGAATGGGTGGGCTAAGGGGTTTTGGATCCTGCTGGTACTGGGCAAGGAAGCCTATACGGCGGACATAATCCTGTTGAGGAGGGGGGTCCGTGACAGTTGCCTTATATAGGCAGGTGTGTTCCTTTCCATATCATGTCCAATCAACTGAATTTACCACAGGTGGACTCAAGTTGTAGAAACATCTCAAGGATGATCAGTGGCAACAGGATGCACCTGAGCTCAATTTTGAGTGTCATGGCAAAGGCTGTGAATACTTATGTACATGAGATTTTTTTTATTTTTAATAAATTGCAAAGATTTCAAACTTCTTTCACGTTGTCATTATGGGGAATTGTCTGTACAATTTTGAGGAAAATAATGAATTTAATCCATTGTGGAATAAGGTTGTAAGATAACAAAATGTGGAAATAGTGAAGCGCTGTGAATACTTTCCAGATGCACTGTATGATGTTGGTACACCAAGTTCTCCTGGGCCAAGCCAGTCCCACTAGAACCACTGTGTTTCTTCCGCCCAAATGCTGGGCGACAGATGTGGAAGAAGTTGGAGGAAAAAACATATTAGAGAGAACTGGTATCAGGGCATCTACTGCCAAAGCCTGTGGATCCCTGGTTCTGGAGACTAACCTATCAGCTTTGCATTGGACCTGAACACTAAAAGATCCACATCTGGCTTTCTCCATCATAAACAAAGTGCCTCGATCACCTCGAGGTGGAGAGACCACTCTCCTGTTGACAACTATTGACGACTGAGAAAATCTGCCTGCTAGTGCTCTACTCCTGGAATGTGAACTGCAGATAGAGATGGAACATGGTACTCTGCCCAGGACAGAATGGGACCTGTCAAATTTTGAGCAGCCAAACTTCAGGTGTCCCCCTGGTCAATGATATATGCCATGGTTGTGGCACTGTCTGACTGGACCCTTCCCGGAAGGCACTTCGAGCAATCTGGTTGGTGCTTCAACATTTAACAAAGACGTTGAAGCTCCAGAATTTAGATGGTGAAAAATCTTTCCTGTAGAGACCAAACCCCCGGCACTGAAATGTGACCCAGAGCTCCCCCCCCCCCCAGTCCATTCGGCTGGCATTTGTCATCAGAACCTTTCCAATAATTGGGAGAAATAACATCCCTGTCTCCAGTCTCGGAGGAGACATCCCCCAGTCCAAGTGTGGCCCCAGACCCGAGCAGCTGCCACGATGGGGTACAGCTCGAACAGTGAGGATGACAGAGAAAACTGGAATTAACAGGATTTCTGGCAGCCAAGGAACTGCGAACCAGTGATGGCCAAAAAATTGCAGCAAAGTCTGTAGAAGTTGCAGCATCTGTGACTACCTGTGGTGATGCAGCTGATGCCGTGGGGACAACCATATTATGCCGTTCCAATTTATGAGGAACTCATCCCATCTTGCTAAGTCGGCTATGGCTGCCGGGTCTAACCTAATGATTTGGTCAGCACCTTGTACCAGAGTAAGGAAAACTAGGAGCCGTGAAATAAAAGAGCGGCCCTGAGGAATAATTCTTATCGCAAAATTGAGCGTCCCTAGCAAAGTCTGCATCTGTTTCCTAGTACCCCCTGAGAGAGTAAAGTCATGAACGACCAACCTGATATGGGCTAGTTCGTCGAGAGGCAGGCTGGCTTGCATGGCACGTGTGTCCAAAGTGACACCTAAGAAGGTGATGGCTTGTGCCGAGCTTTCCACTTTGTGTTCGGCTATCGGCACGTTGAAGTTGTTGAACACAACTCTCAACCTATCGAGGTTTACCGGTGGTATGCCTGTTCGCTTGAGGAGCAGAAAATCATCCAGGTAATGGATAACCATCTGACACTGGGCTCGGTGTGACAGGCTCCGCAAAAAAGACTGCTTGGATAGCTATGTCGTCTGATGTATATTTCAAGGAAAATGCCTTGGAAGGAAACAGGGAATTCAAGCTCGGAATGTGCGAAGAATGAGGTGCGATAAAAAATCCTGTACTAACCGAAATGTATTGGAGAACTTGCCCTTGACAAGCCCAATAGGGCTGAGTCTCCAGGTTTGGAAGGTTACTGGGGGAAAGGGCCGATCACAGATCCTTTGTCTAGTTTGGCCTGTAGCAGGGTATCGATGGCATGTTCGTCGAGAGTTGGAGTTTTTTTGCACTCGTGGGTGGAGAGAGGTAGAGTGATGAGGCCGGTGTGGAATCCTGAGGTGGTGGGAGGGCTGCATCTGCGCACCAGTTTGCAGTGTGGCAAATTGGCTGGCAGATGGCACATAGTGGGGAGCGTAGGCCAGCAAAGTGGCGACAAAAGAGTTCCGTGCCGGTGACACTCGTCAGTCTTGAGACAAAATAATGGGTGTGTGTCAAAAGGGGGTGTTGGAAGAGGGAAAAAGAAAGGAGTGGGATACAGAAATTCAAGAATGAGGAAAGAGAAGTACAGGAACAAATGACAGGCATAGATAGAGCCGACTGTGTTCTACGGTGATAGAACACTGTACAGTGGAAATCTAAAAAACGCAAGAGTGCGTGGCACCCAAAGTGAGCCAGGAGGTAACTGGCCAGTTAACCGATAGCTCAGGTGCCCGTCTGTGCAGAGCACAACGTGTGGACTAGAGCCCCAGGGCATACCGGGGCAAGCAGCTGGAGTCTGGTATGGCCTATGTAGGAATGTTTCAGTCTGTAGATTTATGACGCATGCTCGGTCTGCTTAACTCTTGCACTTTCAGCAAGTTGATGTAGAGCGACCTTGTCTGTGAGGTGGAGCGAGTGTAAGGCATAGACATATGTGACAGTAACTAACGCCCAACCTTAGTATGCCGAATGGCATTGTAAAATCGAAGATTTAGTGCCAGAGTACTGCAGAATAATGTGACAGAAAAGACCCGTGTGAACTACACCTGACTAACGCTCTATCATTAAGGTCCTGGTATGGATCGAACTTGTAGTAAGGGTGGCATGAGCGAAAAATGTATCTCTCTTATTTTCCTACACAAGCTGTCCCACACTTGTTATGCGGGTGGCCCTGATGAAGAAGCGATCCCTACGTTGGTAGGGTTTTTTTTTTTTGGGGGGGGGACCCCAGTCAGGATAACGAAGCCACCGCCCAGCCGTCATTTGTCAATAGGCCGGGCGGGAAGTGGTTAAAGCGCCTCCAGCCCCGTGTGCTCACACACAGAAGTGAACGCATACGTATGCCACGCCCACATATGTAAACGGCGTTCAAACCACACATGAGGTATCGCCGCAAACGTTAGAGCGAGAGTAACAATTCTAGCCCAAGACCTACTTAACTCTAAAAACAGGTAACCTGTAAAATATTTTAAAGAGTCACTTATTGAGATTTTTAACCAGTTAGCAACCGGCCCATAGACAAAATACATCTGCAGGGTGGTTGCTTAACTCTGGGAGGACGTACCTTGACGTCCTCCCAGAATCTCGCTTCTCCTAGGGCGCGCACACGGGAACAGCCGCATCACGGATCGTGGTGAATGGCCGCTGCGAGCGGCCTTTCACCATGTGATCCCTCTGTCAAATGACGGAGCGGTCACATGTAAACAAGCCGGCGCTTCCGCCGGCTTTTCGCTCTCCTCTCCGCACCGATCGGTGCAGTGTGAGAGGAGAGAGGGGGGGAGAGAGGTTGTGCTGCAGCGCTGTGGGCAATGTGTAACGCCCACAGCGCTGCTAAGTGACAGTGGGGGACAGGCTGCACCCCCCACCATCCATCCACACCCACCACCCACCCAGTCATCCTCACCTCAGCAATCCTCACCCCATCCAGCCATCCTCACCCCATCCATCCACCACCCACCCAGCCATCCTCACCCCATCCATGCTCATCCATCTATGCTCAGCCACCTATCCATCCATCCATGCTCACCCACCCATCCTCACCCCATCCATGCTCAGCCAGCCATCCATCCATGCTCAGCCATCCTCACCCAGCCGTGCTCACCCACCCAGCCGTGCTCAGTCATCCCCATCCGTGCTCATCCATCCTCATTCGTGCTCAGTCATCCCATCCGTGCTCATCCATCCTCATTCGTGCTCAGTCATCCCATCCGTGCTCATCCATCCTCATTCGTGCTCATCCATCCTCATTTGTGCTCAGTCATTCCATCCATGCTCATCCATCCCCATCCCTGCTCAGTCATCCCCAGCCGTGCTCATCTATCCCCATCCATGGCTCATTTGTGCCTCATTCATGCTCATCCATACCACATCAGTTCTCATCCGTGACACATCCGTGCCACTACAGTGCCCATCCATGCCAATACAGTGCCCATCTGAGCTACTACACTGCCCATCTGTGCTACTACACTGCCCATCCTTGCCACTACATTGCCCATCCTTGCCACTACACTGCCCATCCTTGCCACTACACTGCCCATCCTTGCCACTACACTGCCCATCCGTGCCACTACACTGCCCATCCGTGCCACCACACTGCCCATCCGTGCCACCACAGTGCCTCACAATAGTGTAAAAGGTAGTCAAATTAGATTTGAAATGTATGGTCCTAGAACACCTGACGGTGCTCCCTGCATGTTGGGCCTCTGTATGTAGCCAGGCTGTGTAAAAGTGTCACACATGTGGTATCGCCATACTCGGGAGGAGTAGCAGAATATTTTGTGGGGTGTCATTTTTGCTATGTACATGCTGTGTGTTAGAAATATTGTATAAATGGATAACTTTTTGCAAAAAAAAAATAAAAAGCGTTTTTCATTTTCTTTCCACAATTTTCAAAAAACTTGTGGAAAAAAATGACATGTTCAAAAGAATCATTATGCCTCCTAGAATATACGTTGGGGTGTTTACTTTCCAAAATTGGGTAATTTTTTTGGGCGTTTCCATTGTCCTGGTGCTCCAGGACCTTCAAAATTGCAAGAGGTAGTCAAGAAATGATATGTGTAATTTATTCTCCTAGATCGCCTGATGGTGCTCCCTCCTGTTACCTTTGCGGGTTTTTTTAATGGGTTAAAACCTTTCATTTGTGGGGTTGCATATAAGATCCTCCGTATTACTAAGAAAACTTGTACAGTAAAAAAAGGTGTTCAAAAAACTTTTAACACCTTTCTTTTACTTTTTGCGAAAAATAAAAAAAAAACGTTTTTCAATAGGTAAATATGTTATAAAGATTGTGTGTCGTACATGTATCGTTTTTACTGTGGGGTGTTTTATAAGACGATGAGGAGGGCTCATACCGCTATGGTG
>BLSH010088107.1:1865668-1876119 GCA_018402905.1 Glandirana rugosa
GCAGAAGAGAGGAAGACAGACATCCCAAGTCTCCCTCAAGCGCCGGGCGATCTCTCGGCTGAACCCGTCATTCAGCCACAGACAGAGCAGCCCGAGTGGCCGAATGGAGTACAGCCACGGCGGCTGCTCGTGCTGCTCTGTCTTCTATCTGAATGACAGGCGGATGTGAGGACATCCTCGCCAGGGAATGCCAGTCTGTGCTAGGTGGAGAACTGTAACAAAGTCCCGCCTCTTAGATAGATGGAACACTGATCCAAAGATACATTGAATCAGTGTGACGTGTATTATAGGAGGCAGGAATTTGTTACAGTGGGCGCCGGGATATTCAAATCTGTGACCGATCTCTGTGTGGTAAGGCTGCATTTCATTGGCACAGGTCAGGCTGCATTCCATGGGCACTGGTCAGGCTGCATTTCATTGGCACTGGTCAGGCTGTATTTCATGTGCACTGGTAAATATTTTAGGATACCATTTGGTTCAGAATATTTATTTTGTTTTCCTCCTCTAAAACCTAGGAGCGTCTTATGGTCAGGTGCGTCTTATGGAGCAAAAAATACGGTATATTTAAAAAAAAAAAAAAAACTCATTTTCGGTTTCGGTGCATCTCTAATATGCACTATATAAGTATAGCATGTTTAATAGGTTTTCATAAAATGGTTTATAATCACTTGGGTTTTTATGACACAGCACATCTCTTGTTTTAGACTACTTATGAGATCCAGTATTCAGGATTTATAGAGGTTAAGCAGTCTAAATGTTTTCGGTTTTGTATCCAACGCAAGATTTACACTATATTATTTGGTTTAAATGTTAGTTATTTCAATTTTTTCTGTGTGTGTTTAAGGTAATTCTTACTGCACACTGCATATGGTTTGCCTTTATTGGATCTTTTAGGTTATTTGGATTTTATATTTGCTTGAATTCTGTATGGAGAATTTTAGTGCTAGCTGCAGAATTTTTATATTTTAATTGAAGTTTGTCATCTTGTGCAATCTGCCATATTGGCAATTGCTTCAGGGATAAACCTAGTACTTGAGCTCTGAGGAAGGGGATGCATCCCTGAAACCTGTCAGCTTGCTGACATCGCCAACAGTCTGGTCACTCATTGCCATACTGGTTGACCATTGGAGATTGTAATGCATGTTACTTCTGTCCTTTGTGAGTATTCAATCAGCCATTTGTTTTTTCTTTTATAATAAATCTTGGGTAATGCACTAGACGTTTGCACCCCCTGTATGTTCTTCGCAATATATGGTTGGATTCCCCTGTCTGAGGTGGGCGACACCACTGAAGCATTGTTCCAGAGGAAATATAGACCACACACATTGTCCTGGTCTGGGGTCTACCTTTTTGAGCACTGGAGTAGTTGATTGTTCTTTCACATAACCTAGTAATCCAGTCTGCTTTATGTCATAACAGCCCAGCCTTAAGGTTCTGTTCACACCTGCACATTTGAGGTGCAGTGTGTTGTATGCACATTTTACATGCATTACCTTTGAACTTTAAGTAACGTGTCTATTTGGAAGCCGCAGCAAAAATGTAGCAAGCAGAACTTCCATATCAAACCCACAATGCAGATAGATACACCGGTGAATGGAGTCTAAGGCCAGCCCATATGCGTTTCGAATCAAGATTCGAGCCATTAATGGTCAGGCTGAATGTACATCTGACAACCCGTGGTTGCAGGAAAGAAATTTGCTCCGTGTATGGCCAGCCTAACTTTCAATGGTTAGTGCTGTTATTCACTTGTATTCCCTTCCTATCCACAAGAGAAGTCTGATGTGTAAGTGATATCACGGGACCAATTACAAGTGAAAGTTGGTTCCACTGGATCTACCATAAAGTGATTTACTCTTCCGTTCACTGACAGACGCTGCCTTCTTATGATACGTGGGTTATGCTCATATCACTAGGAGTAGACTAGGCAAAAATAAAACAAAAGCATAGGTTGGGGGCCGTCCTCACCTTAGCATATAATTCCCCTGCTCTGCATAGCACATCAGTTTTTATTTGCCTAGTGCAAGGAGTAGACCTGGTTCCCTATGGGATCTGCGGTCTCCTGAAGGTTTTTTTCTGATGAAGACTGCTATCAAGAAGCTGGCTGGTGGTATAGAAGATATCTAGAATCCAAAAACTTTCCCCAGTCCAGCCGACACTATGCGAGCTACCCTTAGCTGGGGGCTGCCGCATAGCGCCCGTTCCGTGCGGGCGGCCAGTGGCTAAAACCCACTAGAGCCCAGTGACTGGCTTGTTCCTGTCCAGGGGCCTGGCCAGCAGCATGCCTCTCTATGGGGAGGTAAGTCTGCTCCGGGTGGCTACCCGCTGCGCCCGTCGGATTGGTGAGTAGACCCCTCTTCCGTCCTAGCGGCACGTAGAGTGGGCACCTGGGCAGCTTCTGTGGTAGCCGGCCAGTGGGGGCCTGTTAGTGGGGCGCTTCTGGGCGGTACCCTTTTGAGGATTATCTCCCGTCCCCCCACTCCCCCCCGCAGTACCGCATCTTGCACGGACCGTTCGGAGCACTGCATTAAGTGGTTTGCCGCCTTTCGGTGTGGATCACCATTCGTTCGTCCGCCGACCGCGCCATTTTTTTATAAACTTTGCTTGTGTTGCTGGCAGCGTTCATTGTTTGGTAGCCCATGTGGTTGTTGGCCTGTCCTCTGGCGGCCCACAGTGGTCGTTCTTGGATGTTACAGGAAGTGATATAAACGGCAGTAGTACTTCCGGTTTCACGTGGACAACGTGGCTGGCAGACGACGGTGCAGACTCTTGAAGTACAGTGGAATTGCTCATTCCGGTCACAGTGCTGAGGCATTTAACCACTTCAGCCCCGGAAGGATTTGCCCCCTTCCTGACCAGAGCCCTTTTTGCGATTCGGCACTGCGTCACTTTAACTGACTATTGCGCGGTCGTGCGTATTTGATCACCGCTGCGTCATTTCTGATCACCGCTATAAACAAAAGAAGAGCGACAATTTTGCAAAAAAAAAAACAAATGTCTTACTTTTTGCTATACAAATCCAAAAAAAAAATATATATAAAATAACATTTTTTTTCATCGGTTTTGGCCGATTTATATTCTTCCTCATATTTGTGATAAAAAAAAAAAAACGCAATCGGCGTTTATTGATTGGTTTGCGCAAAAGTTTCCGCGTTTACGGATGATGAGAATTCATTTCTGGGTTTTTTTATTTTTTATTTTTTACTAGTAATGGCGGCGATCTGCGATTTTTAGCGGTACTGCGATATTGCGGCGGCCATGTCGGAACATTTTGACACTTTTTTGGGACCATTGGCATTTATACAGCGATCAGTGCTATAAAATGCACTGATTACAGTGTAAATGCCATTGGCAGTGAAGGGGTTAACCTGCAGGGGGCGCTCTAAGGGTTAACTGTGTTCCATGGGCGTGTTCTAACTGTCTTAGTGTTTGACTGGCAGGGGGAGGGGAGTGATCGCAGCTTCCATATAGAGGAAGGCTGTGATCACTCCCTTCCCCCTCTAACAGAACAGAGATTTGTGTTTACTTACACGGACCTCCGTTCTTTCACTCCGTTGGGGGGGGGGGCATCGCGGGTAGCCGGTGGAGATAGAGTCCGCCGCACCCGCTCCCTGGCCCACCCCGGACACAGTGAGCGTGATCTGGCAGCCGTCGTCAGATGACGGCGGTTTGCCCAGGAGAGGCATCTTGTCGGCAAGTGGTTAAAACAGCAAGTATAGCTGGCTCTCCCTGGGTGCTGGTAGCGGTGGGTGCAATCCTCCCGGGTCTCCCTGGCTGATTGGTGGGGTAGAGGTGGTGGTCACACAGTGGGGGTGCCGGAAGGCTGGGATGTCAGAGGCCGGCAAGGCTATGGCAGATATTTTGGGAGTTCTTTCCCCGGGCGGGGGACCCGGTTTCGGGGGGCCCCAAAAAATGCCCACCCCCCCTCATTCCTCAGGGGAGGATTCGGATCCAGAAAGCACCTCAGTGGTCACACCTGTGGACCTATCAGAGGATTTTTTCCAACTCATCATCCAGTAAAAATTGGGGCCACCCCTTGGCGTCCCTGGGGCCCGGGGGCCTTGCATTCCTGTCTTCCGTGCGTCGGGGGGTCCTGATGTCCCGGTGTCCCCGCCACTTCCGGGAGCTGCGATGCGTGCTTGGGGTGACCCTCCTCCTCCCTCGCCCTTCCCGGACATTTGGGGGTGGGGGCGGCGCCTCTGACCACGCATCGGCGTCACGCCCCACGGCTGGTTGGGTAGCGTCTGGCTGACGCTGCGCCCCAGCACGTTGGTTTCCTTCTGGCAGTTCCGGTGAGGAGATGTCTGCCGTACTGTGGAGCGGCCTTCGGCCGCCCAGGTGCTGGCAGCACTCCTCCCTATGGACGCCCACGTGACGTTGAGGGCGTTCCCGCAGCTCCATGCTGACACAAAAGGGGCTCTTCCTTCCCTCACATCTTTTTCCCTCACTTTTTGGCACCAGCACTTTCTTTCCCGACCCATGGACCTCCCTCCATCTAGGTAGGTCCTCCTCTGGCACCCCCCATTGAGCACCACCACACCTTTCCTAACTCAGTCTTCTCCATCGCCTAGCACCCGGTGTACTTTTCTTTGTCACTTTTTTCTTGGCTTATGGTGCACTTTTTCACATCCACCACTTCTTTCACTATCCTTTCCTCCAACTCTCTTTCAAGCACCTGATTGTCCCTTCCTCCCTTTGGAGTTCACTCTTATTTTTCTCAGTCCCTCCTTTTGTGCTGATTTGTAAGCTGTGGCTGTTCGCCCCCTCAGCTCCTGGGATGACGTGTTCGCTGGGCCCCGGACCCTTGTTTTCGCTGCACGGAATATGCAGGTGGCCGCTCCTAGCGCCATGGATGCCAGGTTAGGTGTCCCCTTAGTTCCCTTAATTTTTTAGCCCTTTTTCCTTATCTATGTCTTGACCATCAATTTTTATGGTAAAATTATTTTTTACTCTTATTCTTACAGATGTATTTGATGCATGTTTTATTGGCTCCTGACGAGTGGCACAGGCCACGAAACGCGTAGAGCCCACCACCATATATTTACACTGTTTATACTTTATTGTACTCTATGGGTCCAATCATGTCGGGAACATACCAAAGTTGTCTCAATGTCTGCATTATTGTATTGGAACATTGTTCACTATGTATTATGAATTATGCATTGTTTTACTGCTGTATTGCTGATGAATAAAAACCTTTCATTTACAACCCCCAGCTGTCCTGCCTCATATAAAGTCCCAAACCTTCCTTTTTTTCGACCTATCAGAGGGTGAACTGCCCTCAGAAGGCGAAGGTGATCAGGAGGCTCCTTTTTCGCGTGATAAAGCGATAGTGGCCGCTCTGATCACTGATATCCACGACTCCATGCGGCTTGACCAAGCATGAGTCCACATATATTTGTGGATCACTTAAACCCCCTAGGTCCCCTAGGGCTTACCCTTATGATCAGGGTTTGAACAGGCGGTGTTCAAGGAATGGCTGCGGCCACCAAATTCCTTTGCTTTTCCTAAAAGCTTTGCTGTTCGCTACCCCTTTGAGGATAGCTTTACTAAGAGATTGGCTTGCCCAATGGTGGACCCCCCAGTGGTCCGTCTGAATAAGGCAACGACCATTCCCTTGGAGGGGTCTCCGTCTTTTAAGGAGGCGGCCGATCGCCACAAGGAGGCAGTGTCTAAGGCACTGTTCTTGTTGGCTGGGTCAGCCATGCGGCCGGCTCTAGCGGCTGCGATGGCGGCACAATCTCTTCACGAGCACGCTGCCACACTGCACACTGGTTTAATTTGTGAGTGTGCACAGGCTGAGGTGCAGCGGGCACAACATTTGGAAGAGGGTCTCCGCTACATATGCCATGCTGCTTTGGACCTTCTTCCCATATTGTCAAAAATGTCTGTTTTTGCAATTGTTATCAGGCGGGTGCTGTGGCTCCGCTCTTGGTCAGGCGACCAGGCTTCAAAGAAAGCTCTTGCAGATCTTCCCTTTCAGGGGGGGGGGCGTCTGTTTCGCCCACAGTTGGATGAAATCATTAAGGATTTCACGGGAGGGAAGAGTACTTTCCTTCCAGAGCCAAAGCGGCGGGATTTTTGCCGTAGGCAGGGCCCTGTTCTTCAGGTCAGAAGAAGTTTTTTCGGGCACCCGGCTCAGCGGGTAAGGGCTTTAAGTCCAGTAAGGCTTCTGCTGGGCCCAATAAAAGGCCCTGGCAGCATAAGTCTGAAAAAGCGAAGGGTAAATCAACCTCCGCATGATGGGTTGCCCCCGCCCGACTCACGGGTGGGGGGCCGGTTGCTGGGGTTCGCAGACAGAGGGGCTGCCCACATCACCGATCGGTGGGGGCTGGAGGTGGTGTCCTTCGGGTACAGGATAGAATTCATCTCTCTGCTCCCAGAAAGGTTCTTCCCTTCAAACTTGAGACTCCCTCAGGGGCGTCGGGAGGCACTTCTAGGTACTTGCCGAACAGGGGGTGATTGTACCGGTACCCATGGTGGAAAGATTTCACGGGTTTTACTCAAACCTCTTTGTGGTGCCCAAAAAGGGCAGTGTCAGGCCAGTTCTAGACCTGAAGGCATTAAACCGCTTCGTAAAGATGAAGAGATTCAGGATGGAGTCCATCCGCTCGGTCGTGGCCGCCCTGCACCAAGGGGAATTCATGACGTCCCTGGATATCAGGGACGTGTATCTCCATGTTCCAGTTTGTCACAGTCACCAGCGTTCGCAGTGGGGGACCTGCACTACCAGTTTGTGGCACTTCCCTTCGGGTTGGCTTCATCTCCCCGAGTGTTCACCAAGGTGGTGGCCCCGATGCTGGCGCTGCTGAGACAGAGGTATCGTGGTAGTAGCATACCTCGACGATTTACTCCTGAGAGCAGAGTCTGCTGCAGCTCTGGAGGAGAACGTGACAATCACAGTGTCCACGTTAGAGGAGTTCGGTTGGCTAATCAACTTGCAGAAATACCTGGAATACCTGGGTCTGATTCTGGACACGGTGCAGGCAAGAGTGTTTTTACCACCAAACAAGCTCCTGACACTTCAGGCAGCAGTGTGAACCCTGTTATCACGCCAGTGGTCCTCCTTACGGTTCTGTATGCGAGTGTTGGGGCTCATGGTGTCGGCTTTCGAATCGTTACCTTACGCCCAGAGTCACACTTGGCTCCTGCAGAAGGCGATTTTGTCACAATGGGACAAATCTCCCCTATCCCTAGACAGACTGATCAGGTTGGATCATCAGTCCCGAGGATCCTTGATTTGGTGGATTCGGGCTCCAGCCTTAAAAATGGGAAAATGTTTTCTCCCCCTCAATTGGTCGATAGTAACAACGGACGCCAGCCTATCGGGCTGGGGAGGGGTCTTGGGTCAGTTTTCTGCCCAGGGTCGTTGGTCAGTGCAGGAAGCTTGCCTTCCAATAAATGTACTGGAGCTGAGAGCGATCGGACTTGGTCTGTCCCGTTGGTCAGAAAGGCTGCGAGGCCTCCCTGTCCGGATTCAGTCAGACAATGCCACAGCGGTGGCATATGTGAACCATCAGGGCGGAACAAGAAGCTCGGCAGCAGCCACGGAGGCGGCTCTGATCCTTCGGTGGGCAGAACTTCATGTGCCAGCTCTCTCTGCAATCTACATCCCAGACGGGGAAAACTGTCAGGCGGACTTTCTCAGCCACCGGACTCTGGATCAGGGGGAATGGTCCCTAGATCCAGAAGTGTTCTGCCAGATTTGCCTCAAGTGGGGCACGCCAGAGGTTGAACCTGGAGGCCATGAGGTCTATCACAAGGAACAGACCTTTGTGTGCAGAACAAGAGATCCGTTGGCAGTCGCCTCGGACGCGCTGGTAGCACCCTGGGGTCGGTATCAGCTACTGTACGTCTTTCCTCCTTTAAAGCTTCTACCGCGGGTTTTGCGCAGGATAGAAGCAGAGGGAATCCTGACAATCCTGGTAGCTCCAGATTGGCCTCGGCGTCCTTGGTACGCCGACGTGATGCGGATGGTGTCGGATGTTCCGTGGCATCTTCCGCTTCGCAGAGACCTACTGTCTCAGGGGCCTATCTTGCACCCTGCTTTACCCTTGCTGGCTTTGACGGCTTGGCTATTGAGTCCCAGGTGTTGAGGGATAGGGGTGCCTCGGACTCCGTGATCCCTACTATGATTGAAGCACGTAAAAGGTACTTCACTTAAGATTTATCATAGGACCTGGAAGGCCTATATTACCTGGTGCGAGGCAGGGGGTTGGAATCCCCGCTCTTATATAGTGTTCAGAGTATTGACTTTTTTACAGCAGGGACTGGACAAGAACCTGGCGTTAAGTACGCTTAAGGGTCAGATTTCGGGCCTGGCGGTTCTTTTTCAACGGCCCTTGGCGTCTCATTTGTTGATCCGTACATTTGTACAGGGTGTACATCATGTGGCTCCTCGGATACGGTAGCCCTTGGCGCCGTGGGATTTGAATCTGGTGCTTTCTGTGCTGCAGAAACCACCATATGAAAAATTAGGGACATTCCCTTGCAACTGTTGTCGCAGAAAGTGGCTTTTCTGGTTGCTGTCACATCCGCTAGGCGGGTGTCTGAGTTGGCAGCATTATCCTGCAAGTCACCTTACTTGGTCCTTCATAAGGACAAGGCGGTTTTGCGACCTTCCCCTTCGTTTCTTCCGAAGGTGGTTTCTTCTTTTCATTTGAATGAGGATATTGTTCTTCCCTCATTGTGCCCGCACCCGTCGCAACCCAAAGAGGTTGAACTGCATTCTTTGTATGTGGGGAGGGCTTTGCGGGTGTATTTGATTTCTACAGCTTCCTTTCGGAAGTCTGATTCTTTATTTGTGCTGACGGAAGGGTAGCGCAAAGGCATGGAGGCCTCGTCAGCTACCATTTCTCGTTGGATCAGGAAGACCGTGACTCATGCATATGAGGTTCGGGGCAAGGTTCTCCCGTTTCCAGTCACGGCTCATTCCACCAGGGCAGTTAGTACTTCCTGGGCGTTTAGACACCAGGCTTCAGTGTCTCAGGTGTACAAAGCGGCTATTTGGGCCTCAGTGCACACGTTTACTAAGTTTTACAAAATTGATGTTTCAGCATCTTCGGATGCTGCCTTTGGCCGCAAAGTATTACAAGCGGCAGTGTAGGCGCGGATGGCGCCGCCTAAGAGGGTTTTTTTTTTGGGTACAGTTGTTATAGTTTGCCCACCCCTCTTTATTGGCACAGCTTTGGGACGTCCCCACGTGTCATAAGAAGGCTGCGTCTGTCAGTGAACGGAAGAGTAAAAGGGATTTTATTATAACTTACCGTAAAATCCTTTTCTCTGAGTTCACTGACAGACACAGCACCCACCCCTCTGTTGAGTTTTTACGGCTTGTTACGAACTGATGTGCTATGCAGAGCAGGGGGATTATATGCCAAGGTGAGGACGGCCCCCTGGGAGGGGCCAACCTATGCTTTTGTTTTATTTTTGCCTAGTCTACTCCTAGTGATATGAGCATAACCCACGTGTCATAAGAAGGCTGCGTCTGTCAGTGAACTCAGAGAAAAGGATTTTATGGTAAGTTATAATAAAATCCCTTTTTTCCATCAAAGAAGCAGATATGTGGTTGAATATCACTACACCCAAGGTGGTTGACTTGTCTGAATGACTCTATAGTTGGGTATGTATTTTTTCAAAAATTTTCTGTAATCCTGGACTTTTTTTTTGTTATATTTTCTTTCGATGGTTTCTATTGATTTTCAAAAATAGGTTATACAAAATGGAGCCTATGCAGTCTTTATATTTCTTAAGACATGCAATAAAATCACAATTAGAATGCTTATTCAAGATGGGTTGGAGTAGATTCCAAAAGACAGGGACTGGATCTGAATGTATCAAACAGTCATATGAAAAGCATAAGCAAATTACAACTTGCGATCAAGCTGTCCTTCTGCCACAAATAACGAGAAAACATATCTAACTAAAGTAATCTTCTAGCTTGTACAGGGTAATGTGAAGAACATCCATTCCAAAATATAGAAAAGGAGAAAAGTGGTACAACAGAATGAAAGTAACACCCTCTCGTGTATTTTTCCCCCCTCTTGCCTGTATTGCAGGGTTATCTTCAAAACACATTCTCACCCACCCAGAGAATCCAGTGTACTTCCAATGTGATCCACTGTTTCGGTGACAGCTGGTAATCTTCAGCTGGCTGCCTCTTCCAGGCTCAGATAGCCACCTGTTGATAACGTGCCAGGCCCACCCTCTGTCCGCTCTGTGTGCCTGATCCTGAAGACCCTTGGAATACTCGCATCCCACCTCCAAGGAACACACCATTATGCCGAAGCCAGAATAGCAGCAGGGATGGTCCAGAAGAAAAATAAAAGAAATACAGAAAAAAGTACCTGCTTTAAGTTTGGGGGCTGTACAGTATATGCCTTATCCGTGGATTCAAAATTCTCTCAAATCTCTATTGACACACATTGAGAGGCTCAACCCTAACCCCAGATCGG
>BLSH010088107.1:1887763-1898730 GCA_018402905.1 Glandirana rugosa
TGGGAAACGACGTTTAGTCATACCTTTGGGTTTAACATTACGCACCGTTGAAACAGGGATGCCAAGGTCTTTGGAGATGGCCTTATACCCTTTGGAGGTCTTGTGCTTGCAAATAATAGCATTTCTGGTGTCGTCAGACAGCTCCTTTGTCTTTACCATTGTCACACATGAAGAGGGAATAACAGGTGGCTTTTTATAAAACCAAAATGTTCATTTATTGGCTAATTTGGGTCACATGGGTGGAGGCAATTCATCACAGGTGATCCTCATTTGAGATCTGCAACAGGTGAGCCAAATTGGGTTTCCATACTGATTTGCAGCAAAGGGTGCCAATACCACTGACAAGGCAAGCATTATGGTTTTCTCTGTTTTCCTCATAATGTTTATCTTTTTAAATGTTATTTATCATTTACAGTTTTTTGTCAAACACAAGCTATCTGTAGTAATATGTTGGTTAATTTGATACATTTCCTTCAGTAGATATTCCACAATATGTACATAAACTTCATGGGTGCCAATAATGGTGAGCAGGACTGTACGTATGCACTTAGGAGCAGCCATTGTCACTCATTACATACACAGGCCCTGCTTACTGCTTTGCAGTTTGACACAATGTTTGTGCTTTAGTGCTCCTTTTCACAATGCAAGTCTAAAAAGTCAGGTAACTCCTTCAAAACGATGCCCTTCTTGTGTGGCTCATACCTCAACAGTCGTTAAGACAATTTAGGAGAATGAATGAGAAGAGTGACTGCACAAAGCTTGTGACAAGAACATACAGTGGATATAAAGAGTCTACACACCCCTGTTAAAATGTCGGGTTTATGTGATGTAAAAAAGAGACAAAGAAATCATTTCAGAACTTTTTCCACCTCTAACCACCTCAGCCCTGGAAGGATTTCCCACATTGGGACCAGCGACCTTTTTGTGATTTGGCACTGCGTCGCTTTAACAGACAATTGCGCGGTCGCGCGTTGTTGTACCCAAACGAAAAAGTGACAATTTTGCAAAAAAAAAAAAAAATATTCCTTACTTTTTGCTAAAATACATATCCAAAAAAATATATATGTATAAAAAAAAAAAAAATTGTTCATCGGTTTTGGCCGATTTATATTCTTCCTCATATTTTTGGTAAAAAAATCGCAATCAGTATTTATTGATTCTGGCTTTTTTACCATTTTTTTTTTTTTTTACAAGTAATGGCGGCGATCTGCGATTTTTATGGGGACTGTGATATTGCAGTGGACATGTCGGACATTTTTGACACTTTTTTGGGTCCAATGACATTTATACAGCGATCAGAAATGTAAATATCCACTGATTACTGTGCAAATATCATTGGCAGTGAAGGCGTTAACCTGCAGGGGGAGTTCTAGGGGTTAATGGTGTTCCCTAGGCATGTTCTAACGGTGAGGGGGCAGGGCTGCCAGGGGCATAAGAGATCTAACTGATCTAAGTGACAGGGATCAGTAAATCTCTCATATGCTGCCGGACAGAGTGGGGAACCACCGTGTTTACATCGGCGGTTCCCAGTTTTCTTCTCTGCTAGACAATCGCGGCTCGCTGGTCAAGATAGAGTTTGCCTGAGTCATGGGCACACTCCTGCAAAGTGCGGCGGGCACGAAAGTGCGCCGCCGCGCTCCCGCCCGCTAGCCGCGCAGGAACGAGCCGCCGTTTATAGACGCCAATTCGCGGGACAGAGCCACTCTGCAGCAGTAAACGTACGCTACGCGGTCGGCAAGCGGTTAATGTGACCTATAAACTGTACAACTCGGTTCAACAAACTGAAATCTTTTAGGTGCAGGGAAGTAAAAATAAAAAACTAAAATAATATGGTTGCATAAGTGTGCACACCCTTGTACTAATACTTTGTTGAAGCACCTTTTGATTTTATTACAGCACTCAGTCTTTTTGTGGCACAAGATTTCCTCACTCTTTGCAAACACTCCAAACCTGTCAGATTGCAAGGGCATCTCCTGTGCACAGTTATCTTCAGATCAACACACAGATTTTCAATCTGATTCAGGTCTGGGCTCTGGCTGGGCCATTCCAAAACCTTAATCTTCTGGTGAAGCCATTCCTTTGTTGATTTGGATGCATGCTTTGGGTTGTTTTCATGCTGAAAGGTGAGGTTCCTCTTCATATTCAGCTCTCTAGCAGAAGCCTGTTTTGGGCCAATATTCACTGGTATTTGGAACCACAGTCCATAAAGTGCTGAAAGTATAAACATATAACAAATATAATACACTTATAGCTGCATGAACGTGTCCTTGGTGCTTTTGTTTTTTTTTTTTTTTTTTTCTTACCACCTCAGTATGCTGCCAGTCTTCTTTTAATCAGCTTTTCTTTTTCGTTCCGAAAGCTGGCTCGCTCACATCATTGTGGTTTCTTTCCCTTTTTTTTTTTTTTTTTTTCTTTTTGGTGCTTTTGAAAGTGAAGTGGGTCCATGATTTCTGGTGAGTGGGGTCACAAGAGGGGTTCTGGCGCTCTGCACAGAGTTTTGTTTGGAGCACTTTAGAGCACTACTTCACTTTCAAAAGCACAGAGGACACTTTAATGCAGCTATAAGTGTATTATATTTGTTATATATGTTTATAACCTTTTATTATGCTCCCCTCTTTTTCTTCAGATATCCCTCAAAGCATACAAATACATATACCCACTAGCATATCTCCCGCTTTGAGGAGAGAAAAATAAAAAATTTAAATGGGAAATTTCATGTCTTTTATGCTTCAAAGCAGCCCACTGTAGTTGGTTATGTAGGTTAGTTGTATGTGTTTACATATATTCTTCATACAGTTGTTGTGCATCCTTGTGCAGTCATTATGTTATCACATAAATAGGCTTCGGGACTCCGCACATAGTCAGTTTTTTCCCTTGGTTTCTCCCTTCCTCTCCCTCCCTTTCATTCCCCCTTGTACCTAGACATACTTATATAATTTTTCTTGCTGTGATATGGTTGAGATGATTTAGAAGCAAATTACAGTCACTATACAACAACAAGGGCGCGAGTCTGCAGATAAGGGGCGTACACTTCCATTGAACGCCGCCCGTGACTCTGCCCTTAAAATATGCCCATCTCTAAGATGGAGCATACATGGCCTGAAGAAGGGGCGTAGGCCTTGCAAATGCGTCGCCGGAATTGCATCATCAGGGTACCGGAACTGGAAGTGACGGAACGGAAGGCTGCTTGGGAACCAGGAAACGCCGGGAGCCACCGACGGGTCCTCTGACTCCCACTACAGTCCACACCCGCTCCATACAGCTGACCTCATCCGGAGCCTACCAGAACCTTAAGAGTGTCGATGCACAGCCAGCAGTGGCTAAAAACTGCAATGCTTCGATACATGCTACCTTTGTGAGTAATTTTAATTCTTTTTAATAAATTGGAATTTTTACAGTTACACTTAGAGGGGCACCTTTTTTGTTCTCTTTCCTACACTTTAGAAGACCGGTTTGCTTCTTAAAGGTGCAGCCCTTCGGTATACCAGTCATTGTTTTGTTTCCATGGACTTTAATGTCAGGACTGTTAATAACGTGCAATTGTCCAACTGATGTTTGCAGAACCTAACAATACCCCATTTGTTGTTCCGTTGCGCTTTTAAGTTATTTTCTTCACCTAATCAGTGCCTATAAGTGCAGCCTATCAGTGCCCATCAGTGCAGCATCATCAGCACACATCAGTGAAGGAGAAAAAAATATATATTTATTTACAAAATATACTAACCGAAATTAAGAAAAACTTTTTTTTTCAATATTTTCGGTCTTTTTTTTTTTTTTTTTTTTTTTTTTAGTAAAAAACACAGCAGGGATTAAATACCACCAAAAGAAAGCTGTTTATGTGAAGAAAATGATACAAATTTCACATGGTTACAGTGTAGCATGACCGTGCAATTGTCATTCAAAGTGTGACAGCGCTGAAAGCTGAAATATGGACTGGGCAGGAAGGGGGTAAAAGTGCCCTGTATTATACTGGAAACAGATAGTTGACTTTCTTCATGACACCACGGGATCTCCCCTCACCCTAGACCCTAAACAGTGTCTATTAGGGTCATTTCAAGATGCAGAAATTAATACATTTACGAAAACTTTTTTACATGAAACATTATTTGCTGCCAGGAAAGTGATTGCCCGTCACTGGATGAGACATTCACCCCCAAGTTATAATGAGTGGCTGACGGAAGTGAATAATACGTTGCCTTATAAGGTGGTGACATATGTAAATAGAGGCTGTCCAATCAAATATAACAAGATATGGGACCGCAGGTTGCAGGCTGCAGAAACGGGCATGAGAGTTAAAAACGTGCCCCCCTCCTGTGTGTTCACCCACACTGTATATTACACAGCTGAGAATTTGTACAGATATGAGACACACCAATACAAGTCTAAACTTGCCTTTTTTGCATAATGTCATGTACGTCCTCATTTGTACTATATACACACTATGCAGTAAATGTTTCTCCTTGCAAATACTTCTGTAAATGTACAAAGTTTAATAAACATTTCTTGATTAATAAAAAATAAAAAAGTGCCCTGTATTGAGGTGGTTAATCAGACCAGAACACATTTTCCCATATGCTTTTGGGAGACTTCAGATGTGTTTTTTCAAAATTTAGCTGGGCTTGGATATTTTTCTTCGTAAGAAAAGGCTTGTCTTGCCACCCCCTAGCCCAGACATATGAAAAATACGGGAGATTGTTGTCACATGCACCACACAGCCAGTACTTGCCAGATAGTCTAGCAGCTCCTTTAATGTGGTTGTAGTACTCTTGGCAGCGTCCCTGACCAGTTTTCTTCCACTTCTCAGTAAGGTCACTGTTGTTCCATATTTTTTCCATTTGTTGATGACTGTCTTCACTGTGTTCCATGGTATATCTAATGCTTAGGAAATTCTTTTGTACCCTTCTCCTGACTGATACCTTTTAACAATGAGATCCCTCTGATGCTTTGGAAGCTCTCTGCAAACCATGGCTTTTGCTGTAGGATGCGACCAAGAAAATGACAAGAAAGACCTACTAGAGCAGCTGAACTTTATTTGGGGTTAATCAGAGGCACTTGGTGACAGGTGTGTACTGACTCCTATTTAACACGAGTTTGAATGTGATTGCTTAATACTGAACACAGCTACTTCCCCTAAAAGATTTCAGTTTGTTTTTCAACTGAGTTGTACAGTTTGTAAGTCACATTAAAAGGTGGAAAAAGTTCAGAAATTATTTATCTTTGTCTCATTTTTTTTGCAACACAGAAATCTGATATTTTAACAGGGGTGTGTAGATGTTTTATATCCATTGTACTTCAGAAAGCTATTCATAAAAATAGGATTTTTGACTTACCGTAAAATCCTTTTCTCTGAGTTCATTGACAGACACAGCACTTCCTTAGACATCACCATTGGGTTATACCGCCCCCTAAACGAGTAAGACACTAGGCAGATATAAGACTTGGCTACACCCAGGGGCAGTCCTAGGTGGGGATACCCCCCCCCCGGCTATAGGGCTTCAGTTTGGCAACAAGCACTGTCAGAAGTATTAAAAACTCCTTAGAGGGGTGGGTGCTGTGTCTGTCAATGAACTCAGAGAAAAGGATTTTACAGTAAGTCAAAAATCCCGTTTTGGCTTACCTTCATTGACAGATACAGCGCTTCCTTAGACATCACCATTGGGACGTCTCAAAGCAGTCTCAAAAACATGAGGTGAGGGACAGTCATCCATTTACTAGCCAACCAAAACAACAGGAGCTCAACAGGAACAACTGGAGCCAACCTGATAAGAAAAAAACCCTCGTAAACAGCGGCCTGCAAAACCTTGCGGCCAAAGGAGGCACCCGCAGATGTCAGCACATCCACTTTGTAAAATTTTGTGAAAGTGTGTACTGACGACCAGGTGGCTGCCTTGCAAACCTGCATCACTGATGCCTGATGATGGAAAAGCCAGGAGACACTCAGCACCCGGGTAGAGTGTGCCTTGATCGGGAGGGTGGAACCCTGCCCCTTATGGAGAGTCACTGTCTGTCTGATCCAACTTGAAATGGTCGCAGAGGAAGTGTGCAGCCTTTTCTCGGCCCGTCCGTAACCACAAACAATGAGTCTGACTTCCGAAAGGACTCGGTAGGAGTTAAATGCACCCTGATCGCCCGAATCACATCCAAGGTGTGTAAGGCACATTCCTTCGGATGTTGCCGTCTGGGGCACTGGGAGGGCTAAAAAATGTCCTCGTTCAGGTGGAAATCAGAAACCACCTTGGGAAGGAAGGAAGGAAGGACAGGGGCGAAGAACCACCTTATCCTTGTGAATTACCAGGTAGGGAGTACGGCAGGAGAAAACTGCCAATTCCGACACCCTGCGAGCAGAAGTAATAGAGACTAAGAAGGCCAATTTCTGGGACAGAGTGAGTAGGGGAATCTCCTGAATATTCTCAAAGGGAGGCTTGTGAAAAACAGAGCACCAAATTTAAATCCCACGGTGGTAAAGGGAACCGCACCGGTGGAACCATATGGTGGACCCCCTGAAAAAAAAAAAAAAAAGTACGCACCAGGGAGTGCGAAACCAGGGGCCATTGGAAGAAAACTGCCAGGGCTGACACTTGTCCCTTGATCGTACTCAGGGCTAATTTCTGGTCAACCCCTCGTTGAAGGAAGATCAAAATCCACCGAGAAGGAACAGGGGAGAACATCCACCGACTCACACCAGGAAAGATAGGCTTTCCATATTCGATGATAGGTCTTTCTAGAAGTCGATTTTCTAGCCTTAAGCAGAGTCTGAATCACTGATGCAGGTAAACCCCTGTCCTTTAGCTCCTGGCTTTCAACAGCCAGGCCATCAAAGCCAGAGCGGGTAACGCAGGATGGAAGATTGGCCCTTGTGATAACAGATCCTCTCGGAGAAGCAACCTCCAAGGGACGTCTGCGACTAGACGTACTAGGTTGGCGTACCAAGACCGGCAAGGCCAGTCCGGAGCCACCAGAATGAGCAGAATCCTCTCGGCCTCGATCCTGGGTAGCAGCTGCGGCAGAAGTTTGAGAGGAGGAAAGGCGTAAATCAGACGGTACTGACCCCACCTGGCCACCAGAGCGTTTGTGGCGTCCGCTAGCAGGTCCCGAGCTCTGGCCACGAACCTCTGCACCTTTCTGTTGAGCTTAGATGCCAACAGATCCACCCCGGAGTGCCCCAGCGCGGACAAATCTGTAGAAACACATCCTGATGAAGGGACCATTCCCCCATGGTCCAAAGTCTGGCGGCTGAGGTAATCCGCCTGCCAGTTGTCCACTCCTGGAATGTGGACGGCGGAGATGGCCGGAACGAAACATTCTGCCCACCAGAAGACGCTGGCTACTTCCAGAGCCGCCAGCGCACTCCTTGTTCCTCCTTGGTGATTGACATAAGCCACCGCCGTGGCATTTTCTGACTGGACCTGAACCAGGAGCCCCCGGTGACGGTCCGCCCAGTGAACCAGACACAGTCTGATTGCCCGGAGCTCCAAGAGGTTGACGGGTAGCCTTGATTTCTCCGGCGACCATCGACCCCGAGTGGAGCTCAGCCCCAGTATCCCTCCCCACCCCAACAGGGGTAGGAAGGATCTTCCCCATTGTAGGGCCGGATATCGGAGCCACCAGATTAGGGAACACTTGGATTCTCGGCTCAGCTGAATCTGGTTGTCTAGAGAACCCGGGCATTTGTCCCATTTTGACAGGATTTCCTTTTGCAGGATTCTGGTATGGAACTGTGCAAAGGGCACCGCCTCGAAGGTTGACACCATAAGGCCTAGTACCCGCATACATGTCCGTATGGTGACCCACCTGCCGGAGAACAAGAGGTTAAATCGCCTCCCGCAGCTTCTGGAGCTTTTCCAGCAGGAGAAATACCCTGGCCTGAGCAGAATCCAGTGTCAGGCCCAGATAGTGCAGTCTCAGGGCTGGCTGCAGTGCTGACTTGTGAAGGTTTAGGAGCCAACCTAACTCTTTCAGGTTTTGGGTGTTAATCTCCACAATGGCCACGCAGAGTGACAAGATCTGCTGCGCGCAGCAGGTCGTCGTCTAAGTATCCCAGGACAGCAATCCCTCGTTGGCACAGTAATGCCAGGACCAGGGCAAACACTTTAATGAAAACCCCCGGAGCGGAAGCTAGACCAAAGGGCAACGCCGTGAATTGATAGTGCTCCTCTCCTACAGCAAAGAGGAGGAAGCGCTGATGTTGTGCACAGAACGGGATGTGCAGATAGGCATTTTTGATAGAGGCAAAAAAAATCCACTCGATGCAGCAAAGCCACCACTGAACGAAAGGACTCTATTCTGAACTTCCGGACCCTCACAAAGCAATTCAGAGCCTTGAGGGCCAGAATCGGTCGCACCGTACCCTTTTTCTTGGGTACCATGAACAGGTTTGAATAGAACCCCAGAAAACGTTCCGCTTCCAGAACCGGAACAATCACTCCTTGAAGCAACAAGTCCCGTACCGCACTCCGGAGGGCTAGTAGGAGTTCCGGAAACAGTCACAGATTGGAGGGGAAAAACCTGTTTGGGGACGAAGACTGGAACTATCTTGTACCCAGACAGGATCACTTTGTGGACCCATTTGTCGGTAATCAATGAGGTCCACGTGCCCGGAAATCAAAGACTTCCCACCACCCCAGAACCAAGTGAGGGCGCCCCTTCAGGCTGAAGGGGTCTTATCCGCGGAGCTAGAAAACCCTGCTCTTGGTTTACCGGGCCAGGGTCGCTTGGTGCCCCAAAGAGGGTTTGAAAGGTTTTGAACCCTTAGTGGATCCCGAGGGATGAAAAAACTTCTTTTGAGCCGAAAAAGAGGGGCCCCACTTATGGCGAGGTTCTTTTCCCTTTGTCTGCGGCAAGAAAGTACTCTTCCTTCCTGTGACATTCTTTATGTCGTCCAAACTGGCCCCAAAGAGACGATCATCTTGAAAAGGCAAGTCAGTTAGGGCTTTTGTAGAAGACTGGTCAGCCGACCAGCACTTAAGCCACAATACCCATCTAAGCACCACCGCCGACACGGACAGCTTAGAGAGCAAGGGAGCTGCATCTAATGAAGCAGCGCAGACAAACTGAAACCCCTGGACCAACTGGTCCTCCAATTCAGGAAAGGCAGGAGGAAACTGCTCTCCCTCCAAATCGCGTCGCAAGAGTTTTGTCCACTCGGTTAGGGTCTGAGACACCAGAGCCACGGCCAGCACCAGCCTAAGTACCGAGCCCGCAATAGTGAACATAGTGCGGCCCAGAGCCTCTGCCTTCCGGTCAGCCGGCTCTTTAATGGCAGGGGAGTCTTCCACCGGGATCATGGTGGCTTTGTTCAACCGAGAGACTGGGGGGTCCAACACAGGAGGAGTAGTCCATTTTTTGAGGAGACTCTCCTCAAAGGGAAAGCGCACCGCAAACCGTTTTGGGACCGCAAAGGGGCGTTTCGGACGTTCCCATTCTTTATAGACAAATTTGTCAAAATAGGCAGGGTAAGGAAGCCCCTTTGCTGTAGTGGGAAGGCTTGTGAGTGTCAAATTGAACAAGCACCTCCACTGCAGCTGCATCCTCCATTTTTAAAGTTTCCCGCAGAGATGTAATCAGTGCGTCCCCCAATGCCTTTTTCTGCGCAGCCACAGGAACAGAGGAATCATCCTCACTGTCTGAAACATTAGGGACCGTGGCCACAAGCCCCGCCCCGTCCGGACCTGACGAGACAGACGAAGCAGGGGCCATTTTTTGCTAGGCCACCGCCCGCAAGCCAACTCCACCCGGGACACAAAAGGACTCAAGGACTGCCGTCAGCGTGTCCAATGATGGCTGGGACCCAGAAGGACCTGCAGCCTCAGAGGGCGTCAGGTGGGGAAATCTGTTCCTGAGACTCCATAACAATGGGGAAGGGGCCCACCGCACCAAGTGTAACCACTGCTCTGGGACACCCCCAAACCGTTAACAAAACCCCGGCTCACCAGGACACCCCGCACCTACAGCAGAGAGAGGAGGGGACCCACCAGACTCCCCATCACGCCGATATAGCGCTAGCTGCCTCAGGAGGTAAAGCTGCAACCATGCGGTGTCAAGGGTAGAAAATCCACGTGTCCAACACCGGGATACAAAAGAAGGGCTTTGTCTCTGCTAAAAACCGCCGTCTTAGGCACCATAGTAATGGCCGCCGCTGCTAAACACCAAAGGCACCTGTATCATGGCCGCTGAACTACAGAAAAATGTCTGCAGTCCCCCAGAGGTCCCAGCTACAAGAAAATGGCCGCCTGCAGCGAAAATGTGGCTCCACAGGATCTATGGAAGACCCTGACACTGGGCCAACATGTCTCCTGCAAGGAGAGGGAACAGGACCCTCAGACCCCCGGGGGAAACCAGCGTGTGTGCCCTCCCCCCCCACCAGTACCACAGTACTGTCCCCACAGGCCAGAGCCCTATCCCACATGGCAGAAGAGAGTAGAGGGAAGGGGGGGGGACTCACTAGGACCCCAAGGACCAGCCACCCCAGGGAGTGGGGGTGAATGGGAAGGAGGTGAACCCGCAGGACCGACCGACACAGGGAGGGGCCCGTGTCCACCGCACAACCCAAGAGGGAAGATGGAGAGACATGTACTCACCATACCTGGACCGCACGGGCACCACTCCAGAGAGGACCTCCTCTCCACCGAAGTGGGGGCTGTCGGCCATGAGAGCCGCTGCGACGTGGGCCTGGACACGGTCGTATGCGACCTCGCGAGATGTTTAACTCGCAAGGCCAGCCCCCGTCCAGTAAGGGCATGTCACGGCCGACCTAGCGCGTAGCTGCGGTCTGCACGTGCTCGTGGCCAGAGTGGGGAGACCCAGCAGTTGCTTGTAGATCTCACCAGAACAAAAATTCCTGAAAAAAGAAAACAAACAAAACACTTTGCCAGGACTAGAGATCACAGCAGGGAACTAGGTCCTTACTCCTGACTTCTCCTCCAGGAGAGACCTCACCACGGGCACGCCAGGTCCATACCACTCATGTA
>BLSH010088107.1:1911215-1936909 GCA_018402905.1 Glandirana rugosa
ACAGGCGGGGTTATAGCGTCATGGCGATTTTTTATTTTTTTTACTAGTAATGGCGGCGATCTGCGATTTTTAGCGGTACTGCGATATTGGGGCGGACATGTCGGACATTTTTGACACATTTTTGGGACCAATGACATTTATACAGCGATCAGAAATTTAAATGTCCACTGATTACTGTATAAATGTCATTGGCAGTGAAGGGGTTAACCAGCAGGGGGCAGTGAAGGGGTTAAATATGTTCCCTGGGTGTGTTCTAACTGTGGGGGGGGCGGGACTGGTCGGGACATAACAGATCTAACTGATCCCAGTGACAGGGATCAGTAGATCTGCTTGTCCCCTGTCACAGAACGGGGAACCGCCGTGTTTACAACGGCGCTTCCCCGTTCTGAGGCTCCTAAAAGTGATCGGCGGGTCTCGGGCGGACATAGAGTCCACCCGACCCGCGGGCACGCACGCGCCGCCGCCAGGGGGCGCGCTTAGGCATGCGCAGTGGAGGACGTCCATGGACGTCCTCCCGGCATTTCAGATCCGCGCTGGAGCCGTATTTTGGCAATAGCGCGGATCTGAAGTGGTTAAATACCGCCAAAAGAAAGCTCTATTTTTGTGAAAAAAGGGATGCACATTTCATATGGGTACAGTGTTGCATGACTGAGTAATTGTCATTCAAAATGTGAGAGCACTGAAATCTGAAAATTGGTCTGGTTGTTAAGGGGGTTTAAGTGCCCAGTAGTCAAGTGGCTAAATGTCTGCATACCCTTAATTCTTAATGTCTGCAAACCCCTTTAAGCCTCAATGACAGCATCTTTTGTAGTAGTTGTCTATGAAGCCCCAAATTCTTGTAGGTGGTATAGCTGCCCATTTACCTTGGCAAAATGCCTCCAGGTCATGCAAAGCCTTTGGTCGTCTTGCATGAACCACACATTTGAGATCTCCCCAGAGTTGCTTGAGGATATTAAGGTCAGGAAATTGTGGGGGCAACTCTAGAACCTTCACCTTTTTTGGCTGTAACCACTGGAGGGTCAACTTGGCCTTGTGCCTAGGGTCACGGTCGTGCTAGAAAGTCCAAGAGCGTCCCATGCCCACCTTTCATGCAGAAGAATGCAAATTGTCTATCAGTATTTTCTTGGAACATACTGCATTCATCTTGCCAACATTTTTCAAGATTACCCGTGCCTTTAGAGCTCACATCCCTCCTGCTTCTCAGTGGGGATGGTATTATTGTCGCTGTTGACTGTCTCCAAACATAGTGCTTATGGTTGTGACCATAAAGCTCTATTTTGGTCTTGTCACTCCAAATT
Source organism: Glandirana rugosa (assembly GCA_018402905.1). Classification (NCBI taxonomy): domain Eukaryota; kingdom Metazoa; phylum Chordata; class Amphibia; order Anura; family Ranidae; genus Glandirana; species Glandirana rugosa. The sequence goes on from BLSH010088107.1 coordinate 1,912,514, forward strand.
ACTGTGTGCCAGAAGCTGTGAGGCGTGTCAAGGGGTTATCTGGCATATTGGCACTGGGCTTTTTTTGTGGCATTGGTGCAGTAAAGGCTTCTTTCTGGCAACTCGACCATGCAGCTCATTTTTGTTCAAGTATCATCATATTGTGCTCCTTGAAACAACCACGCCATCTTTTTACAGGGCAGCCGGCATTTCTCCTGAGGTTACCTGTGGGTTTTTCTTTGTATCCCCAACAATTTGGATGGCAGTTGTGGCTGCAATCTTTCTTTGTCTACTCGGCCTTGGCTTGGTATCAAGAGATCCACAAATTCCCCACTTCTTAATAAGTGATTGATCAGTACTGACTGGCATATTCAAGGCTTTGGATATATATTTGATACCTTTTTACATCATTATATAAAGCTCCATTACCTTGCTACACAGGTCTTTTCACAGTTCTTTTCTGCTCCGCATGGCTCAGTGTCTAGCCTGCTCAGTGCATCCAAGTGAGATCTAACAAATTCAATGACTATTTATATACAGACACTAATAGCAATTTAAAAAGCCACAGATGTGAAAAATGAACCTTTAATTGCCATTTGAAACTGTGTTTATCACCATGTGTGTCTGTTCCAAGGCCAAAAATACCAGGGCATGTAAACTTTTGATCGGGGCCATTTGGGTGATTTCTGTTATCATTATGATTTAAAAAGGAGCCAAATAACTATGTGATAATATAAATGTCTTCATATGACCACTATCCTTAACCGCTTGCCGACCGCTGGTCGGCAATTGACGGCGACAAGGTGGCTCTTTCCCGCAAAACGCCTAGTGAGCGCGCGTGCGCCGCCGGAGGCACGCCTGCACGCTAACTGTGTCCGGGGAGGACCAGGAAGCGGGTGCGGCGGAGATCTGTGAAGGGGGAAGGGCTGTGATCACAGCCTTCCTGTACATGGAGGCTGTGACCTCTTCCCTTCCCCAGCTAGGGCAGTCCCCCCACAGTTAAAACAAGCTCAGGGAACACAGTTAACCCTTAGAGCGCCCCCTGCAGGTTAACCCCTTCACTGCCAATGGCATTTACACAGTAATCAGTGCATTTTTATAGCACTGATCGCTGTATAAATGCCAAAAAGTGTCAAAATGTTCCGTCATGTCCGCTGAAATATCGCAGTACCGCTAAAAATCGCAGATCGCCGCCATTACTAGTAAAAAATAAAAAAAAAATAAAAAAACCCCAAAAATTAATTCTCATCATCCGTAAACGCGACCACTTTTGCGCAAACCAATCAATAAACGCCGATTGCGATTTTTTTATCACAAATATGAAGAAGAATATAAATTGGCCAAAACCGGTGAAAAAAAATGTTTTTTTATATTTTTTTTTGGATTTGTATTTTAGCAAAAAGAAATTTGGGTTTTTTTGAAAAATTGTCGCTCTTCTTTTGTTTATAGCGGCGATCAGAAATGACGCAGCGGTGATCAAATACCACCAAAAGAAAGCTCTATTTGTGGGAAAAAAGGACGCAAATTTTGTTTGGGTACAACGTCGCACGACCGCGCAATTGTCAGTTAAAGCGACGCAGCGCCGAATCGCAAAAAGGGCTCCGGTCCTAAAGCTGGAAATCCTTCCGGGGCTGAAGTGGTTAAATAAAAATATTTTCAATATCAACGCCAAAATGTTACAATTAATGGTGCCCCTTCATACACACCATTAACAAAACGACCTGTAACTTCGGGACAGACGCCAATTTCATCTGTGTTTTGCATTGGCGTTAAAGCGTGTTATTGAGCGTCAGCGTTACATCGCGTTTTGTTTGAAAAGACATCCTTCTGCTATTTTTGAACCTGAAAACACCGGCGCTAAAAACTCCAGTTAACGTCAATACAGCGTTAAGTGCGTTAGTGAGCATTTTGCCGGCTGAGCGTCAAAAACGTTCTAACGCTGCAGCTTCAGAATGCGCTGGCCGTGAGTTCTGCTTTCTGCTCACAAACCAACGCTATCTACAGCTCAAAAACTTCAGCGTTTGTATGGAGCCATTGAATAACATGGAGAGCTGCAAAAAACGCAGCTGTAAAAGACGTGCGTGTGTATGAGGCCTAAGTGTTATAATCAAGCATAGCCTGGATATCCCTCTTTGTGAGTCCCCTGTACTGAAAAGGTAATTGGGGTTGATGTATATTTTGGTAGGTGAAGACATATGTAAATAGTCATGGTATTATACATGTATTGTAATGTCATTTTGATATGGTGATTTATGCTTCCATTCAGCCATGTTATACTCTGCTTTTGCATCCCAAGATATGGTCCTGAAGAAGCTATATATGAGAAACGCAGACCCAGTGGAGCTAAAAGATGCACTACAAGTTATGTGATTTATGGATATGTTAGAAATGCTTTACTGTAAAATTTGAGAGAATAATTTTGAACCATGGCAAAATATCTTGTTTTATACATATTTTTTAAAAAGAGTAACAATAAATAGAAACAAAAATTTTAAAGAATTTGTATGTGTCAGCTCATTTGTACCAGTAGTCAGTTATTTTTTTTCTTTGGGTTCATGAAGCTTTATATTACTTTACCTATGCTGCAAGAAGTATATTTATAGAACTTAAAGTGACTCTGTCACGAGAAAAGTATGTAGGCTGTCATTGCTGACATCTCCTTTGAGAATGTCAATGGGAGCATTGAAGCCAAAGCATATCATCATCACTGCAAGGGAAGAGAGTCAATGACCTAAATCAAGTACAAAGATAAATAATTCTGATGCTTTTTAGCATCACTTACCATACTATGTTTACCGTGGATCTGCAAACTCAAAAATACTGAAGGCAGGCACAGCCAGGCAACTAGCATATTCAAAAAAGTGAGAGTAATGTGAACTCCCATACATTTCCCATGATGTAAAAGACAACTACACCTTTAGTATAATTTGTCCTTTAATGAATACCCCATCTCCCAAGTGAAACCCAAATGGTTACATACTTTCTCCAGTGCAAAGGAATTTCACCAGAGTGAGTGAGTCTGCCCAAGTGCCCCAGTCTTTATTCTGACCATGTCCCCATCAGAGTACTCTTCATTCTCCAGCAGAATGGAGAAGTAGGAGTATGGCTCTATACATAGGAATGAATGAGATTATGATGTGCATGCTCAATAAGGAGATCTGGGGGAGAGGTTTTCAGAGGGAAAGGCTGTGCAATGCTAGGCTGGTATCAGCTTCTTGCAGTCCCTGTACAGCAGAGTTCCAACAAGGGACGGGAGAAATGAAAAGCCAACCAATTGTGCTTAAGTGCAGAAAGCATTTGGAGAGTAGGAAAGATCAGAGTGACAGAGAGATTAACTCACCAGTCTGCTTCTTCCCCTTTCACTGTCCAATTACAGGGTGGCGTTGGACGGGAAACATGTTGCTTGAATACAACAGAGAATTTAAAAAAAGGGATTTTTTGTATAACTTACCGTAAAATCCTTTTCTCTTAGCATATAATCCCCCTGCTCTGTACAGCACATCAGTTCGTAACAAGCCATACAAAACCAACGCAGAGGGGTGGGTGCTGCGTCTGTCAGTGAACTCAGAGAAAAGGATTTTACGGTAAGTTATACAAAAAATCCCTTTTTCTCTTCCGTTCACTGACAGACGCAGCATTCTTATGACACATGGGGACGTCCCAAAGCTGTGCCAATCAAGAGGGGTGGGCAAAACCATAACAACTGTACCCAACAGAAAAACGCCCTCTCAGACGGCGCTAACCGCGCCTATACTGCCGCTTGTAATACGTTGCAGCCAAAAGCAGCATCCGAGGATGCTGCAACATCAATTTTGTAAAACTTAGTAAACGTGTGCACTGAGGCCCAAGTAGCTGCCTTGCACACCTGAGACACTGAGGCTTGGTATCTAAACGCCCAGGACGTACTAACTGCCCTGGTGGAATGAGCCATGACTGGAAACGGGGGAACCTTACCCCGAATCTCATATGAGTCACGGTCTTCCGTATCCAACGAGACACGGTAGCTGACGAGGCCGCCATACCTTTGCGCGACCCTTCCGTCAGCAAAAATAAAGAATCAGACTTCCCAAAGGAAGCTGTAGAACTTAAATACACCCGCAAGGCCCTCACCACATCCAAAGAATGTAGCTCAACTTCTCTGGGATGTGATGGGTGCGGGCACAATGAGGGGAGAACAATATCCTAATTTAAATGAAAGGAAGAAACCACCTTCGGAAGAAACGAAGGGGAAGGTCGCAAAACTGCCTTGTCCTTATGGAGGACGAAGTAAGGTGACTTGCAGGATAATGCTGCTAACTCCGACACCCGCCTGGCGGATGTGATAGCTACCAGAAAGGCCACCTTCTGCGACAACAACTGTAAGGGAATGTCCCTAATCCTTTCATATGGTGGTTTCTGCAACACAGAAAGCACCAGATTCAAATCCCACGGTGCCAAAGGCGACCGTATCCGAGGAGCCACATGACGTACCCCCAGTATAAATGTACGGATCAATGAATGAGACGCCAAGGGCCGTTGAAAAAGAACCGCCAGGGCCGAAATCTGCCCCTTAAGCGTACTTAACGCCAAGTTCTTGTCCAGACCTTGCTGTAAAAATGCCAGTACTTTGGATACTCTATAAGAGCGGGGGTTCCAACCCCCTGCCTCGCACCAGGTAATGTAGGCCTTCCAGGTCCTATGATAAATCTTACATGAGGAACTCTTTACGTGCTTTTATCATAGTCGGGATTACGGAGTCCGAGACACCCCTATCCCTCAATACCTGGGACTCAATAGCCAAGCCGTCAAAACCAGCGAGGGTAAAGCAGGGTGCAAGATGGGCCCCTGCAACAGCAGGTCCCCGTGAAGTGGAAGCCGCCACGGAACCTCTGCCACCATCCGTACTACGTCGGTGTACCAAGGGCACCGGGGCCAAGCCGGAGCTACCCGGATTGACGGGATTTCCTACGCCTCTACCCCGCGTACGACCCGCGGTAGAGCCTTTAGAGGAGGAAAAATGCACAGCAACCGATACTGCCCTCGAGGCCTGTGAAACACTGCCCCCCGAAGGATCAGAGCCGCCTCCGCGGCTGTTGCTGCGCTTCTTGTTCCGCCCTCATGGTTTACGTACGCCACCTCCGTGGCATTGACCGACTGAACCAGAACCGGGCGGCGCAGCCCTACTGTCCCATGGGACAGGCAGAGCTTGATCGCCCTCAGTTCCGGTACCTACATCGACTAATTGAGGGGAAGAAAACTTCTCCCCCCCTTTAGGGCCGGAACCTGAATCCCCCAAACCAAGGGTTCCCGGGACTGACACTCCGACCTGATCGGCCTGTCCAGGGATAGAGGAGATTTGTCCCACCGCGACTAAATTGCCTTCCGTAGGAGCCGAGTGTTCTGGGCGTAAGGTATCGCTTCGCAAGTCGACCTCCTGAGCCCCAACACCCGTATACAGAACCGTAAGGAGAACCACTGGCGCGATCACAGGGTTCGCCCTGCCTAAAGCATTAGAAGCTTGCTTGGTGTTAGGAACATCCCAGCCTGTACCGTGTCCGGAATCAGACCCAGGTACTCCAGCCGGCAAGCCGGCGTTCAAGATGACTTCTGTCCGCTGAGCGCCTGACTGGCGCCTAGAGGTGCCTCCTGACGCTTCTGCGGAAGCCTCACGTTTGTGGGGAAGGACTTTTCTGGGGGCAGAGAGCTGCTTGCAACCCCCAGAAACCGGCCCCCCACCCGTGAGGCGGGTGGGGGCATCCCATCATGCGGAGGCAGGCTTGTCCTCTGTTTTTTCGGGCTTACGCTGCCAGGGCCTTTTGCTGTGGCCTGTAAACGCCCTCCCGGCCTTACCCGCTGGGCCGGCCGCCCGAAAAAACTCCTTCTGACCAGAATAGACAGGACCCTGCCTACGACGACGATCTCGTCACTTCGGCTCTGGAAGGAAAGTACTCTTCCCTCCTCTGAATTCCTTAATAATCTTATCCAACTGTGGGCCAAACAGACGCCCTCCCTGAAAGGGCAGGTCTGCCAGAGCTTTCTTTGAAGCCTGGTCGCCCGACCAAGAGCGGAGCCACAGCACCCACCTGATGACAATTGAAAAAACAGACATTTTTGACAATATGGGGAGAAGATCCAAAGCCGCATGGCATATGTAGCGGAGACCTTCTTCCAAATGTTGCATCCGCTGTACCTCTTTAAAGGATGGAGACCCCTCCAAGGGGATGGTGGTTACCTTATTCACATGAGCCACGGCAGGGTCCACCACCGGGGAAGCCCATCTCTTAGTAAAGCTTTCCTCAAAGGGGTAGCGACCAGCAAAGCCAAGGAACTTGGTGGCTTCCGCCATTCCTTGAACACTGCCTGTTCAAACACCTGATCGTAAGGGTAAGCCCTAGGGGACCTAGTGGGTCTAAGCGGTCCACAAACATATGCGGACTCATGCGACTCCCCTGTTTGGTCCAGTCGCATAGAGTCGCAAATATCAGTAATCAGTGCTTCCACTATTGCTTTATCCCGCGAACTAGGAGCCTCCTGATCCTCTTCGCCCTCTGAGGGCGGCTCACCCTCTGAAAGATCCACAGGTGTGACCACTGACGCGCTTTCTAGATCTGAGTCCTCCCCTGAGGAAAGAGGGGGTGGGCGCTTCTGGGGGCCCCTCGGAATGGGCACCCCTGCCCGGGGAAAGAACTCCCAAAACACCACCCTCAGCTGTTCCAAGGACACTAATGATCCTGGGGTGGACTGTAGATCTGCAGGTATACCTGCCATAGAATTGCGGGCCTCTGACATCTCAGCCCGGCACCCCCGCTGTGTAACCACCACCTCTATCCCACAAATCAGCCAGGGAGACCCGGGCGGATTACACCCACCGCTACCGGCACCCAGGAAGCGCCAGCTATACTTGCTGTTTGATGCCTCAGCACTCCAACCGAAGAGCAATGCCCATGAACTGCTGCACGTCAGGAGCTTGTTACTGTGTCAGCCATGCTGTCCAAGCAAAAACCGGAAGCCCACACCCGTTTTTAAGGACTTCCTGCACAAGGACTGCAGTTCTCCCAATCGACCACTGGAGGCCGCCAGAGAGCAGGCTGGAAATCACATGGTTCTCAAACAATGGACGCTGCCATTACACACGTGCAGTCGGCCACGAACGAGCGGTGCTCCAAAATCCAATGGCGACGACCCACCTAACACATTGCTCCGGACGGTCGGTGCAGATTCAAACGGTTAGTGCAAAGGTGCCTGCGGGGGATTGAGGGGGGAGGGGAAGTGGGGGGAAGGCCTCTAACAGAGCCCCACCGGCTGACCACCACAGAGCTGCCCAGGTGCCCACTCTCCATGTCTCTAGGGCGGAAGAGGGGTTCACTCACCAATCCGACGGGCGCAGCGGGTAGCCACCCGGAGCAGACCTACCTCCCCGCAAGAAGGCATGCTGCTGGCCAGGCCACTGGACAGGTGAACCAGTCACTGGGCTCTAGTGGGTTTTAGCCACTGGCCGCCCGCACGGAACGGGCGCTATGCGGTGGGCCCCCTAAGGGGGTTCACATAGTGTTGGCCGGACTGGGGAAAGATTAAGATTCGAGATATCCTCTATACCACCAGCCAGCTTCTTGATAGCGGTCTTCCTTAGATGAATCTTCAGGAGACCGCTGCTCCCATAGGGAACCAGGTCTACTCCTTGCACTAGGCAAATAAAAACTGATGTGCTGTACAGAGCAGGGGGATTATATGCTAAGGTGAGGACGGCCCCCTGGGAGGGGCCAACCTACACTTTTGTTTGTTTTGCCTAGGCTACTCCTAGTAGGATGAGCATAACCCCATGTGTCATAAGAATGCTGCGTCTGTCAGAGGAAGAGAAAAAAGAGGTTTCCTTCCCTACCAGAAAGAGCTGTGTGGCGTGGCAGAGCTTTGATATACAGAACTTTTAATCGCTTTGGCAGATAAAACCTATATGTACTCTGTGTACTTAGCATTTGCCTGGAGTTCAGCTTTTAGATTTCACAGGAAATGCTTTATATAAATTTGGCATGCATGGAAACTGTTCTCTGTGCATTACCATTATTTTAAATTGCAAAACCATATCAATAGAAGAACATCCTTTGTACTGCACAGAGCTGCTTATTAGCCCCCTTGTGATATCAATGAAATTAAAGGATAAGTTCCGTTTTTGGAAAGAAAAGAATAAATGCACATTTTCTTAAAGGTAAAAAAAAAATGTGCATTTATTTTTATTTTTTTTGAGCCTGTAAAGCATTGCACCAGTGATCAGCAGATAATCGGTGCCATGTAGGTCTCCTGCAGATCTGCCAGTTTATCCACTTGCCCGTACAACCTGTATGGGTAAGCAGATACTCTCTGACAGGAAGCATGAATAAACTACCACAGCACCGTGGTAGTTCATTGAAAACTACAAGCTACATCGTATATGGGTTGATTGCTATTATGACAAGTGGTACAGTCTAGATCTTAGCCACAATGTCTGTGCTGTTTTTAATTGATTGCTGTTATACAGGAATGTTAGGAGGATGTAAAAGAAATGTGATTAGATCCTAAATATGCATCAATATCTTGTTCAATGTGTATGGTGTTTTGTTCTGTCTGTCTGTTTGCTAAAAAAAAAAAAATGAATAAAAAGATTAAACTTACCGGTAACTCTGTTTCCAGGAGTCTTCCAGGACAGCCCTTGAGAGATGGAGCTCCCCCCACTGGACAGGAAACACATTGCCACATGTCCCTCAGGCATCTGGTCAGTTTTATCCAAGAATCAAAGGACGGAGCTGATGGTTAATCATACACCAATTCACCTTATGCATACAAAGGGTAGGAACGTGCTGTCCTGGAAGACTCCTGGTAAGTCTAACTCTGTTTTTTTCCCCAGTCTTCTTCCAGGACAGCCCTTGAGAGGATGAACAAGTACTCACTCTACTCACTATTTAGGGGGGGCACTGCTTGGAGGACTTTCCTTCCAAACGCTTGATCTTGGCTACTCAAAAGGTCTAATCGATAATGTTGAACAAATGTAGACATACTTAACCACGTGGCAGCCCTGCATATCTGCTCCGGGTAGCACCGGCCCTTTCCGCCCAGGATGTGGCTAATGCCGTTGTAGAGTGTGCATTCAAACCTTGCGGAGGGTTAAAGTGTAATGTCTTGTAACCTTCTGAGATGGCCATCTTTATCCACCTCGCTATTGTTCCTTTAGAGGCTTATTTTCCTTCAAGCTTCCCAAGAAGAGGATAAACAGGGCCTCTGACGTTCTGAAGTCTTTTGTAGCTTCCAAATAGGCTAGGAGACATCTTTTAACATCTAGTAGATGTAGTTGTTCCTCCTTACTGTTAGGTGGTCTATTACAGAAGAAGGAGGGTAGAACTAGGTCTTGACTCCTGTGAAAGGTAGAAGTGACCTTAGGAATAAACTTTTGAACAGTTTTGAGAATGACCCTATCTTCTAGTATCTGTAAAAAGGGCTCTCTGATGGACAGAGCCTGTATCTCGCAATAAGGAAAACAGTCTTGAGTGTAATCAACTTGGTGGGTCCCGCTATAAGGAATTTTGCAAATAAACTGAAAGTGCTGCGATCTGTACCTTAATTGTGCTTAAGGCTAGACCCTTATCAAGGCCTCCCTGAAAAAGTTCTAGAATTGGCGGAAAATCAACTTCCTCTTCTCCTGCTTCCGATAACCAAAAATTACATTTCTTCCAAATCTTTTGGTAAATTGCCCTTGTAACCGGCTTGCGGCTTTGTAACAGTTTTAATCACCCTGTCCGAGTTACCTTTTGACTTCAGGATCTCGGTTTCAGATACAATGCTGCTAAATTTAACATGGCTGGACTGGGATGAAAGACTGGACCTTGAGATAGCAATTTCCGATTGTGATGCAACATCCAGGGTGGTGGACTTGCCAATGATAGAAGTATTATAAACCACACTCTTTTCGGCCAGTATGGCGCTATCAGAATCAGCGTCGTCTGCTCTGTCCTGAACCTTTTCAGGACCTTTGGAATTAAATATAGTGGCAGGAACGCATAACATAGGTTGAAACTCCATGCGTTCTGAAGGGCGTCGACTGCTAATGGCCGATCATTTGGGTTTAGCAAGAAAAAAAACATTGTAGTTTTGTATTTGACTTGTTGGCAAATAAGTCGATCTCAGGAAGGCCTCACCTGGCTACTATCTGTGCAAAAACTGCTGGGTCTAGCGACCATTCTTCTTGAGACACTAACCGTATGCTCAAATAATCGGCTAGTGTCCTGTGTTCCCTTGAGATGGATTGCTGAAAGGGATTCCAGATTTTTTTCTTGAGCTATATTCCTCAGGCTGGGACTCCGCGTTCCTCCCTGCTTGTTTAGGCAAGTTACTGAAATTATGTTGTCCGATCTGACCTGTAGGTGTTGACCTCTGAGTTGGTCCTGGAATGCTGCGATTCCCTTTGCCACAGCCTTGAGCCCCCTGTAGTTGGATGACCATTGCTTTTGTAACTGAGTCCAAGTTCCTTGTGCCCAGTGGCCATCCAAATGGGCCCCCCAACCTCAACTGCTGGTGTCTGTGCTCAGTATGTGGGAAAGGTCCATAGTACCCCCTCCTGCAAATTGTTTTGGTCTCTCCACCACCCCAGGGCTTGCCTTGTCTTGGATAGGATGCACACCTTGTCTTCGAAGTCTTTTCTCCCCAAGGAGAAAAGATTGAAGTGGCCTCTGGTGGAATCTGGCCCATCTAACTGCTGGGATGGTGGAAGTCATGAGACCCAGGACTGACATTACTTCTCTCATGGTGACTGGGAGATTTGTTTGCATTTGTGCCGTTCTATGTTTGATATGGTCTACCTTTTATGGTGGCAGTAAATTCTTCTGCGCCCTGGAATTGATTGTGTACTCCAGAAAGAGGATCTCCTGAGGGGGAGAGAGATTCGACTTCTCCATACGGACAATCTATCCTAAGTGGGATAACCACTGTTGTGCTATCCTTAAGTCTTCCTGAAGTTTCTCCCTCATTGATGCTATAAACAGCAAGTCGTCGGGGGGCGTGGCTACCGTCGACATGGCCGGACGTGTTTGAGGTGAGCTCTGCCAGCCGCCCGTAGAATCCTTCAACATCCTGCATATTCCCAGCAGTTCTCTTTCACCGAACACCACCGCTGCGGTCCCCAGGCCCCGCTGACTCGACACAGCCCGGTAATATGAACAAAGCCGGTTCATCTACTCCGGCAGATCGTCTTAAGGAATTTGCCCGCATGGAGAAGCAAGATGGTGGAGGTAGCGGGCCTCCTCAGACAAGAAGCAGTGCAGCGGCGGCAGGGGCCACTCCTAAGTCCGGCACATCGACGATTGATAAGCCCAGTAAGCTGACTCTGGAACAACTCCAGGCACAACTACTGGAAGCGATCACCTCCAGCAGCGCTTCCCTGACCGGGAAGAGGAGATCCGAGTTGATATAGGCCTCATGCGCCATGACATGCAGCGGATCAGGGAGAGGGTGGCAGAAACTGAGAGACGCATTTCCACCCTGGAGGACGACTTCTCCCCTCTCCCTGGTCGCATGTCAACTGCAGAGCAGAACGTCTCCTTCTGGTCCCAGAAGGCAGATGACCTTGAAAACCGGATGAGACGCAACAACCTCCGGATTGTGGGGCTCCCTGAGAAGGCCGAAAGCCAGAATCCGGGGGATTTCGTAGAGACCTGGCTCCGCACCACCTTTCCAGGCGCCAAGTTTTCCGCCGCGTTGGCGGTGGAAAGGGCCCACCGGGTCCCAGCTAAACCCACTCTACCTGGGGCACCTTCTAGACCGCTGCTAGCTAGATTATTAAACTGCACGGATAGGGATCTAGTACTCCGCAAGGTCCGACAGAAGGGAGAGATCCGTTTTGACAATGTTCTGGTGTCAGTTTTTCCATTGAGCTGCAAAAACAGAGAGCCACATTTACTGATGTTAAGCACAGGATGCGGGAGGGAGACATCATCTACTCCATGGCTTACCCGGCCAGGCTGAGAGTAATAGATGGCAGCAATATTGTTTTCTTCAATACCCCTGGAGATGCACAGTCCTGGCTGGATGCGAAACTGCATCCACCCTAACTATTGCACCCCACTTTGGGACGCAGGCCAGATCGCCCTTTCCTGTTTTGGAATATCTTGAAATTGTATTGCTGGCTGGCCTGTGGCCCTGTGAGTACATTTGCCTGCTAAACAGTTGCCTCTCTCCTTCTTGGGAGGATGGTTGGGGTGTCAGTTTCCCTCCCCCCCGTGTTTTCTTTATCTAAAAGGTTTTTGGGGGGAATCTTATTTTCTCTCCTGCATTCCTCCCCATAGAGGAGCTGCGATATTGTCCCCCCCATCGTTGAAACTCAGTTTCCCTGTTTTCCCAATCTACAAAGGGATCTTTTTTTGTACATAAGACTCTAGCGACGCATACACAGTATGCACAATTCATGGATGTGACACTGTAATGTTCTCTTCAAGTACATCCTTTATACCTCTCCCCTCTTTTGGAAAGGACAAGGGGGTAAAAAAGAAATTTCCTATTCACATTTCTGTGCTGACCTAACCCCCTGTTATGATATGTAAGCTGTGGTCTGTTTAGTCAATTGCTGGAATCCTACTGCCCTGAAGTGGACCAATTTGAACATACTCCTTTATGTATACACAAGCAGACGCTGTGTGGCTTCATGAGGGAGGGAGGGATAATGGCTTGATTCCTTGTCCCCTCCTATATGCATCCCTCTAGACCTGGGAGAAAGGGGACATTATGGTGAATAACAGTGTCTTTTTTTCTTTTTTTCGTTGTTCGGCAAAAGAGGATACGGGATGGCGGCCGCCACAAATTACTCCCACAAATGCTGCGGCATTGTGCGAGTAATGCCCCGTTTTGGATTGCTATTTATGCACGACAGTGTGTACAGTTATGATATACAAGACTTATTAAGTTGGCTGTAAGCCGAAATGTTCAGTTTATCATTTCACTGTTTCAAGGTACATGCATGTGTCTAATATGGTACATAATGCCTAGGAAGTGGCTACCTGGCCTCGGTCTCCAGGACCCTGTACATTCCAGATGACCTGAAGGATGGCTGACCTTAAAGCTTTCCTGTCATGGAATGTGCGTGGCCTGGGTAGTCCGCACAAGCGCACTCAGGTGTTCTCTACTCTTCTCAAATCCAAAGCTCAGGTGATCTTTCTCCAGGAGACCCACTTGATCCTGGAGCACCTGGATTATTTGCGTAAGCCGTGGGTACAGTGGTCTGCCTACTCCTCTTATTCGAGGGGGGTGTCGGTACACCGTTCAGTACAATGGGAGTGTGTGCGGCTACGGACGGACCCCAACGGTAGATATATATTCATCAGAGCCCAGCTGCATGCCCTGCCATTTGTGATGTGTGTCTATAACCCCCCCCAGCTAGTATTCAGGTGGTCCATGAGGCCATGCTATTTGCAGCAACATACCCAGAGGCCTATGTCCTGTGTATAGGTGACTTTACTTATGGATCCTAGCCTAGATAGACATGGAGCCCCTTTGTCTGACCAGCCTCACTCCGTATCAATCCTTGCATCGCTAGTTGCTGAGTTTGGCTGGAAAGACATGTGGCGGGTGTTGAACCCCCACGGCTAGAGAGTACTCCTGGTCGATACCCAGTAGGGGACGTTTGTCCACGATAGATTTGGCGTTAGGGAATGACAAACTCCTTACTAAACTATCCTCCATATCCTACCTGCCCAGGGGGGTATCAGACCACTCGCCCTTATTACTGAATGTAGACATGGGAGGGGGAGGTATCCGACAACCATGGAAGGTTCAGCCTTTTTGGCTGAGTCAGATCTAGTGACAGGATACCAGACCAGCTGGAGGTCTTCTTGGCCGCCCATGGTTCAGAGAGGAGTTTGGTGTTTTGGGATGCCTTGAAGGCGTACTTGAGAGGCACCCTTAGGTCTACTATAGCCTTCATGAAAAGGTCTTCGCGACAGGACGAGGAAGATTTAGCTAATAAGTACAATATGGCTGAACGGACCTACCCGGCAGCCCCCACCGACTCTAACCGTATCCACTGGGAATACATATCTAGATTATACTCAGATCATATTTCAGCTGCAGCCAAGAGGAAATCCTTTTACACTCAGCAGAAATATTTTGAAAGTGGGAATCAGTCGAGTCAGCGTGTTCGGCTGGAGAGGTTCTTGCCTGCTTCCACGAATTCTACACTAATATGTACAGCTCTACCCTTACATACAGTGACGCAGACATTGACACTTACCTTTCTGACTTGGTGTTCCCCACCTTCACTCAGGAGCAAAGTGCGGACTTGGACGCAGGGATAACTGAGGACGAAGTCAGGGAGGCTGTGGCCGCTATGGCAGCGGGAAAGGCTTCAGGGCCAGATGGGATACCGTTGGAGGTCTATTGCAGGTATCTAGATATACTAGCGCCGGTTCTGGCACAAGTATATTCCACTGTGTTTGAGGATGGACGGTTGCCACAGTCCATGTACTCGGCTACAGTGGTTCTTTTTTCCAAAGCCTGATAAAGACCTGGCAGATTGTTCGTCGTATAGGCAGATATCTTTGTTGAATATTGACTATAAAATCTTGACAAAGATCCTGGCCAAGCGTCTAAACAAAGTAATTTTAAATATAATACATCCGGACCAAACAGGCTTCATGCCTGGGAAGTCTACTTCCATCAATATTAGGAGAACCCAACTAATAGTCCAACTTAAAAAATACCTACCTGAGACCTGTGCCCTGGCCTCTTTAGATACAGCGAAAGCCTTCAATTCTATCGAATGGCGATTTCTTATGGCTACTCTACGCTCCTTTGGCTTCGGGGACAGGTTTTAGCAATGGGTTTCCATCATTTATAGAGATCCTACCTCTAATCTTCTTGTTAACCACTTCAGCCCCGGAAGGATTTCCCACTTTAGGACCAGAGCCCTTTTTGCGATTCGGCGCTGCGTCGCTTTAACTGTCAATTGCGCGGTCTTGCGACGTTGTACCCAAACAAAATTTACGTCCTTTTTTCCCACAAACAGAGCTTTCTTTTGGTGGTATTTGATCATCGCTGCGTCATTTCTGATCGCCGCTATAAACAAAAGAAGAGCGACAATTTTGCAAAAAAAAAATTTCTTACTTTTTGCTAAAATACAAATCCAAAAAAAAAAAAAAAAAAATACAAAAATTTTTTTTCACCGTTTGACGATTTATATTCTTCCTCATATTTGCGATAAAAAAAAAAAAAAAAATCGCAATCGGCGTTTATTGATTGGTTTGCGCAAAAGTGGCCGTATTTACGGATGATGAGAATTCATTTTTGGGGTTTTTATTTTTTATTAGTAATGGCGGCGATCTGCGATTTTTAGAGGTACTGCGATATTGGGGCGGACATGTCGGACCATTTTGACACTTTTTTGGGACCATTGGCATTTATACAGCGATCAGTGCTATAAAAATGCACTGATTACTGTGTAAATGCCATTGGCAGTGAAGGGGTTAACCTGCAGGGGGCGCTCTAAGGGTTAACTATGTTCCCTGGGCCCTAGCAGGGGAAGGGAAGCGATCACAGCTTCTGTGTAGAGGAAGGCTGTGATCACAGCCCTTCCCCCTCTCACAGAACGGAGGTCCGTGTTTACTTACACGGACCTCCGTTCCTTCACTCCGGGGGGGGGCATCGCGGGTAGCTGGCGGCAATCGAAGCCGCCGCACCCGCTCCCTGGCCCTCCCCGAACACAGTGAGCGCGCGGGCGTGCTTCCGGCAGCGCACGCGCGCTCACAGTGCGCAATCTCGCAGCCGCCGTCAGATGACGACGATTTGCGATATCGAACCACTCTGTTGCCGTCAACCTGCGGTTGGCGGTCGGCAAGTGGTTAATGGACAGTTATCCAAAAGCATACAACTATATCGGGGTACCAGACAGGGATGCCCTTTGTCCCCACTGCTTTTTGCGGTGGCCATTGAGGCGTTGGCATTGCGGTTTCGGCAGTCGCCCCTTTTTAAGGCTATAACTATGAGGGACAGGGTTGACACTATAGGACTATATGCTGATGACCTTATTTTATATATGCAGGATAACGGCGCCTCAATGGTAGTGGCAATGCAAATTATTGACCAGTTCGGTCTGTATTCTGGCCTTAACCACTTACCAACCGGGCCACTTTTTTACATTTGATGGTCACAAGCTAAAAACATTTTTTTTGCTAGAAAATTACTTAGAACCTTCAAACATTATATATATATTTTTTCAAACACCCTAGAGAATAAAATGGCGATTGTTGCAATACTTTTTGTCACACTGTATTTGCGCAGCGGTCTTTCAAGCGCGATTTTTTTGGAACAATTTTACTTTGAGTTAAAAAATAAAACAGTAAAGTTAGCTCAATTTTTTGTATATTGTGAAAGAGGATGTTACGCCGAGTAAATAGATACCATACATGACACGGTTGAAAATTGCGCGCACTCGTGGAATGGCGACAAAGTCCGGTATTTAAAAAGTTCCATAGGCGACGCTTTAAAAAATTTTAACGGTTACCAGGTTAGCGTTACAGAGGAGGTCTTTTGCTAGAATTATTGCTCACACTCTGGCGATCGTGGCGATACCTCACATGTGTGGTTTGAACACTGTTTTCATATGCGGGCGTGACTTACGTATGCGTTTTCTTTGCTGCGCGAGCTCGCGGGGACGATTTAAATCTTTTTTTTTTTTAAATTTTATTTTTAGCACTGTTCCTTTAAAAAAAAAAAAAAAAAAAATCTGATCACTTTTATTGCTATCACAAGGAATGTAAACATCCCTTGTGATAGTAATATATGGTGACAGGTACGCTTTTTGGAGGGCCGGGGGGTTTAAAAGACCCCCCATCCCTCCGTTGCACTTCACAGTATTCAGATCGCCAAAAACGGCGATTCTGAATACTGTCGTTATTATAAAATTGGCGCAGTTAGCCGCCGAGTAAAAAGGAAGCGACGTTGTGACGTCGCTTCCGGAATTTGCCGAAGGAGACCCGATCTGAGCCGATTACGGCTTCTGTCAGGTCTCCTTCCAGCCGGCGGAAGCGCCGGATCGTCGCTCTGGTCTCCCGGTGGGACGGGAGGCCGGAGAAGAGCGGCGGAAGGCGGCGGGAGGGGGGGGTGTTCCCTCCCGCCCCCTGGAGTAATGACCGAGCAGCTCCCGAGCCGGATCGGTCGTTACCGCTGGATAGCCGACCGCCAGCTCTAAAAAAAGATACCGGGATATAGCCTGCAGGTGCAGGCTATGTCCCGGTAGAGCAGCTCAAACCCAACCGCCGCCTATTTACGGCGGTGGTCGGGAAGTGGTTAAAATGAACTGGCAGAAGTCTGCTCTGATGCCTCTGTCTCTGGAGGCCCGTTCTGAGATAGACTCAGGGTGCCCGCTGAAGGTGGTTACTTCATTCAAATATCTGGGCGTTGTCATCACCCTGACCCCTTCTGATGCCGCCCCAGCAAATTTAGATCCCCTTATGTCACTGATCAAAACTAAGCTTCAGTTGTGGAGTAGAATTCCCTTGTCGGTAGCGGGTAGGATCAATATCATAAAAATGATTTTACTGCCCAAGTGCCTGTACATGATCTCACATATGCCCATCATTGTCTCCAAATCGTTCTTTAAAGCACTGGATGCACTTATAGTACCATTCCTCTGGGCCAACCATAGGCGCAAGATTAAATTGTCGGTTCTGCAGCGCTCCAAGACCGATGCGGGTATGGCGTTGCCGAATCTTTATCTTTATCATCTAGCTGGTCAGCTGCACCACCTGGTGGACTGGCTGGAGCAGATTACGGCGTCAGTGGTGGAAACATACCTAGCTTATATTCTGAAACTAGATCACCTTCTAATAGCATTAGAAGCCCCCTTAGCCATGTTGGGGGGGAAGACTTCCCCCTATTGTGGTATTGGCCCGATCAGTTTGGAGGGAGGTCAAGAAACTCACAGGTTTTCAGGCAGTTAATGAGGCTCTGCCACTCTGGCACAATCCCATGTTCCCCCAGTTGAAACAGTTTGCAGATTACAAGTTCTGGGAAAATAGAGGGGTGGCCTTCGTAGACAATTTGTATGACGATAATACACTGACTTCTTTTGAGACCCTGCAAAGAAAACATGAACTACCACGTGCTGCCTTTTATAGATTTTTACAGTTAAGACATCTGGTGCAGGCTCAGTTTGGTGTTCAGGGAACCAACTTCTCTAAATACCCATTAATAGGAGTGTTGAGATCTCAGGGCCCTAAGGGTCTTATCTCTGTTCTATACCAACGATTATTATCTGCCGTGGCTGGAGGGGCCCCTCTGGAGGCACGGGCTAAGTGGCAGGCTCTTATCCCTAATCTGGGAGACGAGGAGTGGGAGGAGGCTTGCTCAGCCCATTTACTGGTATCCCCCACGATCAATAATAAACTGATACATCTTTACATGTTTCACAAATCCTATCTCACTCCCGTTAGGCTGCATGCCATGCACCGGGTGCCCACGTCAGCGTGCACCAGATGTTCGGCTCCACGCGCTGATTTTGTTCATGTCCTGTGGCTCTGCCCGGGGATTACTAGGTATTGGCGGCAGGTGACAGACATTTTGTCTGCGGTGCTGTCGGTACCAGTCCCGTGCGATCCACTGGTGTGCCTTCTAGGGGTTCTAGATGAGGAGTTGTGGCCTAGACATACAAGAACTATGTTGCTGGAGGCGCTATTTATGGCAAGGAAGGCGGTAGCACTCAAGTGGATTCAATCCACTCCCCCGTCCATGGCGCAGTGGCTGCGGCTGGTAAATCAAGTATTACCTTATGAGAAAATTATTTATGAGCACAGAGGCTGCCCGACTAAATACAATAAAGTGTGGGATCCCTGGTGCTGCTTCCAGTGGATAGTGGGGTTGTATACTGGATGGGGCCCTCTTTAGCATTATCTCATTAAGGACTCGTGATGGGAGGAGGAGGGTGGACACCTTTCTCCTTTTTATGGTGACTGAGGTACTGGATAGATGACGATTTGTAATGTACCTGTACTGTAACACCTTTTAACTGAACACTGTCAATGTACCCATGTATGTGTGTTTCTGTTTGCGCTCATGTTGAGCGTTTCATATCTATGTAATGTTGAATTTAATTTTTCAATAAAGAGTTTAAAAAAAAAAGTTGTCCAGGTACGGTATCACAGTTATGGATTGCAATCTTAGTGATGCGAGAGTCTCTGCCAGGATTTTGGTAAAGATTCTTGGACATGAAGAAAGGCCAAAAGGCAAAGCTCGGCTTTGAAAGTGATATGTCCCCCTATTCACACTACTATCTGAAGGTATTTTTAGGAGTTTTCCCTGATGGGGGATGTGTAAACAAGCATCCTTTAGGTCTATGGTCGCCATGAAGTGATCTCTCTGGAGCAGGTTTCTGATTAGATCAATTCCATCCTGAACTCTTTGTACCGGATAGCTTCGTTTAGCAGTTTCAGGTTGAGGATTAGGCGGTACTTGCCTGAAGGTTTCTGAACTAAAAATGCGTGAGAATAGAAACCTTCTCTTCTTCCTGTTTTGGCACTGGTACTAGGACACCTTGGTCCATCATTTGCCCTATCAGCTGCGGCAATGCCTTGGCTTTTGCCGGATCTCTCGGTAATTGAGTAATCAAAACTCTTGAGGGGGGCCTTTTGCTGAACTCTAAGGCATACCCTTTTTTGATCACTCACCTGACAAATTTGTTGGAGGTTATTTTCTGCCACTGTGGAAGGAATTTCTCCAACCTTCCTCCCACTTGGCATTTGGCATCACTGTTTGTACCCCTTGGGATTTTGGCCAGGAGGGTTAAACAGCACGTTTGCTCTTGGCCTCCTTTTTTTACCGGTCCAGTGTTTTGCGGCCTTCCCCTCTCCTGTGGATTTTGCCAATCCTCCTCATTTTGTCCCCTGTAGGGATGAAAAAAATTCTCTGGGGTAAAACCTTTTCTTGACCGGAAAAGTCTTTTTTCTATTGGCTGTCCATTCCAGGGCCTCATCTAACTTGGAGCCGAAAATACATTTTCCAGAAAAGAAGGCACTATACAAGCGTAGCTTGGATGAGGGGTCTCCTGGCCAGGTTTTGAGCCAAAGGGCTCTCCTGGCTGCCACTGACAGAGGCTGATCTGGTTTGACCGATTTGGCTGATGCATCCGCAATAAAGCCTACTGCTTTGAAGAGCATGGGGAAGTACCTGTCGTTAAATGTCCCTGAAGTTGTTTTAACCAGAATTCAAAGTTTCTGGCTACGCAGGTTGTGGCTAAGGCTGGTCGTAGGTTGGTCATAGCGGTATCACAAGATCGTCTGAGGATTATATATCGCCTCTTTTGTCCATCGGGTCCGTCAAATGCCCCATGTCGTCAAAGACCAGGTCTGAATGCATTGACACTTTCGCAAAAGGAGCGTCCAGCTTTGGGGACTGATTCCAAACGGACTCTGGGTTGTCATCAAATGGAAACCTTCTCTTTAGGCTATTTGAAAAGAAAGGTCTTTTTTCTGGTTCCGACCACTCCCTCAGAACTAAGTTCGTCATGACTCAGTGTACTGGAAATACCTTGGGCTTCTTTTTGTCCAGCCCCTGGTACATTTTGTAGTGCCTAGAAAGTGGAGTCTCCCTTTGTGATTTCTAGTGTGTCATAGATTGCCCCCAGCAACTCATCTACTTCTTCTTGAGAAAGTTTGAACCTGGTGGGTACTGAGGCTTCTTCCTGACCTTCATCCTGTCCCAAGGACTGGGCGGAATTCCGGGTCAATGGAGATAAGGGGATTCTCCCTACTCCCCGAAGGCTCTCCTGAGCCTGAAGCTGCCAGAGTAGGGGAGATGGGCACCTGTGCTGGCTGACTAGTGGTCCTTTTGTTTGCTACCTGTACCTCTGTAATCAGCTTTCTAAATGACTGAAAAGTAGACTGTACTTAGTCTTTGAAGGAACAGAGGAAATTTGAGAATGGAGAATCTTCCTCCACTCTCAGTACACCAGTAATGCATGTAGGGTATAAAGTTTTGCTATAACAACTGGAGGAAAGCCTTGCACTGCAAGCTGGGCATTTCTTTTTGTCAATCTTAGTGGTTGCTTTCTCCGATTTAGAGTGTTCTCTCTAAAACGGAGAGGGTGACAACGGAGAAGACTTTAAAACAGTTCCCTTAAAACAGACTATCCCCTGCGCCTCCCAACCTATGGTGCCCAGAGCTAAAAATGAAGGTTCCCCCAGGGACTTCCTAGCTCCCCCAAACATGTGCATACAAACACAGGAGAAAGGTTCTGGCCCAGCCAGCCTACCTGTGAAGAACCGGCGTTTGCCTCCCCTGGAGCGTAGGATCATTCCTCTATGCGTCTGATATGGCGCTTGCAGCCCATGCTGTGGCGCCCTTTGTCACCTGCTCAGCCCTCCCTTTCCTCTCGGCGCCTGGGAGGTCAGAACCACTACCTCCGGCGCGCGGTGATGTCATGTTCGCCAGAAGTGACGCTCAGTGTCATTCTGGCCTGCAGCATGGAAAGGAATGAGGAAGGATCCTCCCCACCAACCCTTCCGCCGATATCGGCCATCACCACCCTCTCCCCCCGACGGGCTCTGGAGAGAGTAGGGGACGGGGAACTCCAGACAATGCGGAGGGAACCCGTGGCCATCATGGAGAGATTCCTTATTGAATTTTTCTCCTGAAAATATGTAATTGATCTCCTGGGAGCAGCTATAGGTATTTGTGAGGGGAACTTCAGCTGACTATGGCAGCCCTTGAGCGATGGAGCTCTCCAACCCCATCCCTTCTTTAAAAGACGGTTCCTCCTGCAACATGTTTTCTCGTCTGAGGAAACACAAAAAACTGACCAGATGCCTGAGGGACCGCCTTTTAAAGAGCTGTGGCAATGTGTTTCCTGTTCGGTGGGAGGAGCTCCATCTCTCAAGGGCTGTCCTGGAAGACAACTGGGGAAAAATATATTACAGTGCAGTCAGTGTAGAATATATATTACAATGCAGTCAGTGTAATATATATTACAGTGCAGTCAGTGTAATATATATTACAGCGCAGTCAGTGTAATATATATTACAGTGCAGTCAGTGTAGAATATATATTACAGTGCAGGCAGTGTATAATACATAATACAGTGCAGTCAGTGTAGTGTATATTACGCAGTGCATAGTATATACTGCAGTTTATCATTTTTTTTTTTTTTTCTGAAAAAAGAAAAACTACATGCCACCAGTCACAAAGGCTGTTAGACCTTGTAGTTTTCCATGCACAGAGCCCTGTCAATCAGTGACGCGGCCAGACGAAGACTCGCTCGGCCGCAGTTTTTTTAAATTGTGACAGCTAGCGTGGACGGAGAAGAACCCCGCTAGCTGCCACAGAGAGGATTGGGGAGGTGCGTGGGCCGGTCCGTTCGTAACATGTTACACGCTGAATATGGGTGCAACATGTTACAAAAAGAGAACTTATCCTTTAAATAAAAAAATAAAAATAGTCAAACACTGACAGCACCCCTTCACCCCCCCCCCCCCCCAATACACACCCCAATGCAAACAGACAAGATAGGGCATGCACTTGTATATATAAACAAAATGTGCCACGTGTATCCCTGTTACCGTCAGAGTGAAAGCAATAATTCTAATGCCATAATGTAAGGTTTACTCTAAAGTTACAACCTACAAAGGATTCTAAAGCGTCTCCTGTGGAGAATTGTGAGAACCATCATATTTTTTTTTTTTTTGGATTTCATGGGTGCACACAATTTTAAAGTAGAACTATAGGCAAAACTTTTTTTTGCCATCTGATTCCCATTGTAGAGATTTCCCTTCACTTCCTGCCTCATAGCCAAACAGGAAGTTAGGGGAAATCCTTACAAATTAAGGGAATTCCTTGGGAACCCCCAGGTCACCAGAACCAGTGTTCCCTCTTACTTTTTCTTTTACTTTTCATAAAAAGGGTAAGCAGGACAAATACAGAGGGTGAATCTCCCTAACAGGGGGCACAAATAGCACTACACTCTATCCAAAACTAAAAAAAAAAGAAAAAAAAGAGTTTTGTCTTTAGTTATACTTTAAGGTTTGACATATTTGGTATCTATTTACGGTATTTGATGAAACCCAACATTTTATTTTTTACCAAGAATGTGGTATAATATTGTGTCTGTCTGCAATAAAATTCACGTTATTGAATTTTTCTCCTGAAAATATGTAATTGATAAATAGCTGCGCATATACATTCTTTAAAATAAAAAATTGCAACCGACACTAAATTTTTTCACCAGTGTCTCTGCTTTCAGAAATATATATTTGCTTGGGGATTTAAAGTAATGTCTAGCAAAAAAAGATTTTAATGTGCAAGAAAAATTTTAAAAAGTGCACTCAGACAATGGATGTATTTCCATTTTTGCAGCCAAATGTGAGAAAACCCCACTATGTGTTTGTGTGGTCCTATTCATCAGATCAGACAAATTAGGTACATAGACAAGATGCATTTGAAAATACCTTTAATATTTTCATAACCACATTAATCTACTACCTGCATGTTTAATGACAATATTTAGCCTAACACTCACCATATTCTTCAGGAATCTGCATGCCAAAAAGGCCAAGCTCCTTCAGCCCTTTCAGCGTCTCAGGTGGAATTTTAGCATTCTGATCAATCGCTTTAGAATCAACTGCAAAAAGATTTAAAGAAAATATTTAGCAAATATATTCAGTTTTATGGCAGTCTAGAGTCAAATTAAAACAATTTAAAACACTCAAGAGACATGTACTCACTGTTTGGCTCTGGTATTCATCCTCTGCACCTGGCTGCAATGACATCTTACTCTCTCTAGCATTCACTAAAAACAGGAATACCAAGTGTTCTCAGGCTTCGAGAATACAAGGTCTTGGAGCTCATAGAAGCCTCACCAACAACTGAACATGAGTGGGAGGTTGCACAGCAAAGAATCATCTGGATGCACTGTGAAAACTGCAATGCACCTGGCTGCAAAGTACTAAAATTCAAGTAGAAGTCAGAGCCATGGGCCAAAGCTTTAGCTCAGGTCTGAAGGCTAGGCAACGCTAACCCAACACCTAATCGCTAGGGGTGCGCATCTTCACTGGCCTCACGATTCGATTACGATTATCAGGTCAACGATTCGATTCCGTGATGCATCATGATGCATCACGATTAGGATACAGGGGTGTCGGTGGGTGGTGAGGGGTGTCGGTGGGTGAAGGGTGTCAATGGGTGGTGAGGGGTGTCAGTGGGTGTTTGGTGAGGGGTGTCAGTGGGTGGGTGTGGAGTGTCATTGGGTGGGTATGGTGCATATATAGGGATCTAAAGGCACCCTCCCCCAGTATGGTATATATAGGAATCTATAGGCACCCTCCCCCAGTATGGTACATAAGGATCTATAGGCACCCTCCCCCGGTATGGTATATAGGGATCTATAGGTCTCATTCTACAGTAACGTCGGTCCACGTCTCCTACTTATGGTCTCGGTTTGGACAG
>BLSH010088107.1:1936919-1950687 GCA_018402905.1 Glandirana rugosa
TATATATGGTATGACCCCCTCCCGTGGATATCTAGGGATATATGATATGACCTCCTCCCCCCCAATATCTAGGGATATATATGATATGACCCCCTCCCCCGATATCTAGGGATATATATATATAGGGATCTATAGGTGCCCTCCCCCAGTATGGTATATATATATATATATATATATATATATATATATATATACATACATACATATATATATATATGGATCTATAACCCCCCCCAGTATGGTATATATAGGGATCTATAGCCCCCTGCACCAGTATGATATATACAGATGGTCTACAGGAACCCCTCACCACCTGTAGAAGGTTTTCCTCGCCCTCCTCCTCGGTCCCCCGGCAGATATAATAGTCCCCCTGGCCCCAGAGGATCTTCCCCCAGAACAGAACCCCGCACAGCTTCATGTTCAGGCGGAGGAGAAGCAGTGATGTCCGTAGGGCGGCGCTGTGTTCCGGGCTCAGCCCCACACCGGAGCCGGACACCATCTCCATCCCCAGCAGCAGTCCGTCCGCCTCCATCTCTCCCGAATCCCATCTCCGCTCTGTCTCTATAGCGATGCGTCCTGTCTCCGGGAAGTGACATCGCTGCACCGTGTCCCGTCTCCAGGAAAAACGCCACTGGCCTAGCAACACCGAAGAGGTGTGCCCTGACCATTAGGTCCGCCTATCCCATGACACATCAACTATTGCCCCTCCCACGTTGCAAACTGACCCCGCCTTTCATACCTGTCAGCGTTGTGTCTGTCTGATTACCTGGGTGGGCGGCCGCCCAGCCCACCTCTCTCCTCTCTGGCAGACCTCAACGGTGGATTTCTCAGCCCCGTCCGTCTCTCTTCTGATTTGTCAGCTACAGTCAGCGGGCGGGGCTGAGGAATCCACCGCTGACGTCTGCCGGTGAGGAGAAAGGCAGGTAGCGGGCTGGGCGGTAACGAGCGAGACACCACGGTATGACAAGACATCCGGGCATTTCACAAATAGGAGACTTGTCAGGCGACTTGAGTCGCCTGACAAGTCGCCTCCATGCAAATTGGAACGGTTCCAAGTCGGAGCGACTCAAGTCACTCCGACTTAGGAAAAGGTTCCTGTACGACTTGGGGGCGACTTGCATTGACTTCTCTTACAGAAGTCATTTGCAAGTCGCGTTGTGCCGAGGTTGCCCACAAGTCAGATGACGTCACCCATAATCAATTATGGGCAGTCGCTGCATCGATGCTGCATCGCGGACGTCCGAATCGCGATGCATCGATTAATTTCAGCACCCCTACTAATCGCCCTCTACCTTAACTGTACTGTAGATAATAATACAAATTAAGGTCATTGCTGTGCAGAAGTCACCCAAAAAACTCCATCAGCATGCCTTTAATTAGATAATTAGGCCTTGTTCACACAGGGCTATTATATGCATGCCCCATGCAGGGCCGTGTTTACCCAGACAGGGATGTACAGGTGTTCTGTGGATCCCCATGCCGACCGTCCCATTGCTGTTTTTTGGGACGTGACGGCGGTTGCATGGACACAGCCACTGCTCCCAATATGACATCCGTTCGAGTTTGAGTGCAAGGCCCCAAAACGCACCCACATAGATGTCATATTGGGACACAGCAACTGTGTCCATGCAGCTCCTGTGTCCAAATAGACAGCAATGAGCCTGCCAAGACTGGGATGCACAGAACACATTTACATCCCCGAGCTGGCAAAACAAGGCCCTGCAAGGATCACGCATGTAAGCAACCGTGTGAATGAAACCTCGTATTAAGGCGCTTCCGGCCGAGGAGACTGAGTAGTCATGTGACTGCGCTCAGGGGACTGAGTGACAACAGCATCTCTTTGGCTCCTGGTGAGCTTTAATTACTTCAGCTTTGACCCATCGAGGAGTTATTTTCTGAAATGGATACCTAGTGGGATCTGTTTGCCTGCAGTTGGATATTTGCCTTAAGGACACAGGCATGAACGCTGCTGTAAAGGCAGCCATTCCATCTGGTGTCGATTATATGGGGAGGTGATGGCTGACTTTTGAACACTCTATTGGAAAGATTGTTTCTTCATGTGGGGAGGCTTCCGAATTTTATATCACTTTTTTTTTTGCACTGGATTTTTGCACAATATAAATAGATTTTTAATTTTCTGGACTTTTTATGAAATACACAGTTTTATGATTACTCATTTATGCTGATATATGGACTGATATTTACTCACTTTACTGTTTATGGATTATATTGGCGCTGCACTTTTTTATGAATATGTTGCTATAACTTTTGGTATACTACTTATATGTGAAAGCTGCCACTATTTTTGGTTAATATTTCACAGCGTGATAATTTACGCAGTGCTTTACAAATATATTGTACATTCACATCAGTCCCTGCCCTCATGGAGCTTACCATCTAAGGTACCTAACTCACATTCATACATATTCATACAAAGGACAATTCAGAAAGAAGCCAATTAATCTACCAGCATGTCTTTGGAATGTGGGAGGAACCCGGGGTATCCTGAGAACAGAGAAATTGAATGGACTGTATAGATTTTGTCATCGTATTACAGTTTTGGTAAAAGTAAATAAAATTGTACAGTGATTGTAGTGTGTATGGCCACCCTAATGCTAGGTTCACACCTATGCGTTTAGGTGGGCACAACAGCCCATTCAAATGAATGGGCTGCCGTACCTGCGTTTCCACAAAAAAAAAAAAAAAAAAAAAAAAAAAAAAAAAAAAAAAGAAGGTGCATGCACCTTTTCAAAGACGAGACTGCAAGGAAATCACATGGTCTTTTTAACCATGCAATTTCCCCGTAGCTCCTGCACCTGCACTTTAACATGCGTGTGGGGTGCCATTAATAATGAATGGCAACCCCGCGCGTCTTGCAGAGCAGTGCATTTTTACTGTGGGTAGTTGAAGGTGCAGGAATCTCTGCGATTCCCACACCCGCAACCATGTGTAGAAGTGTGAACCAAGCCTAATAGATGCTCCCTGTAATATAGGTTTGTGTAAAAGAAGTTAAAAAGACGTGGTCACTTTGCCCATGCAGGGCATTGTGACAGTGTCTGTAAAAGGCATCCCCTGACCCCATATACTCCCCTTACACGTGCTACTTTGCACCCACTAAGCTCCTTCCCAGAAGAGCTGAAATCAGCGGTCAGTGGCCAAGGGGGATGGTTGCATCACTCCACCAGTCATCTGACAAGGTTTGGACTTAGCAATTGGCCACTAGTGCTGGGCACCATCTTAGGGTCAAGATGGGCCTTTATGGAAAATCTGTCACTTTAACCTGCATGGAAAGTAATACAGTAGGTCTTTAAAGTTATTGTAAAGGCTCAGGTTTTTCTTTTTAAATAACAAACATGTTATACTTGCTTCCTCTGTGCAGTTGGATTTGCACAGAGCAGCCAGGATCCTCCTCTTCTCAGGTCCCTCTTCTGCTCTCCTGGCCCCTCCCTCTGGTGAGTGCCCCCTCAGCCAGCAACTTGCTACAGGGGGCTCCCAAGCTGAGTCAGAGCTCCGTGTATTCATTCAGATACAGAGCCCCGACCCGGCCCTGCTCCCTCTCTCCCGATTGGATGACTGCTTTTGATTGACAGCCATGGGAGCCAACGGCACCGTTGCTGAGTCTCAGCCAATCAGAGGAGTGTCTGGGACAACTAAAACACTCGTGGACATCGCTGCAGAGAGCAGGGGCTCAGGTAAGTAATTAGGGGGGTTAATTAGAATGCATTAAGATAAAAAAAACCTTCTGCCTTAACAACTTCTTTAAGAAGACAATAATATATAGGGTCAGTTGATTATCTTTTAAACATTTCAAAAATAATATATATTGACAAGAAAAAAAAAAAACACATTCAGCTTCCTTTTAGATTATAATCTTGCTCACCTCTTTCTGAATAGTATTGCTGCCATAATGTCGATGTTGAATTTCCTGCTTATACTTAATCCTCTTATGGAGGCTTCATATTAGCCATTCACAGTCTATAGTTTTCTACACAAGAAACTTACTAAAGGAGTAGAGCTAATGATTTTCAACTTTTCATTTTACAATACTTATGGTTTCCTGTATTTTTTTTTTTTTAGAAAGCCATAAGCACTGGGATAAACAGCTTCCATATCTAACCAGAGGTGAAGTCGTGTCAAAACACACCAGCACAAGCAGGGGATATTGTGATCTTGTGACAGTACAATGTACCAGGAAACAACTTTATTGTATACAGAAGTTTTCCTCTATTTTGCTGCTCTCAAGATAGCAGGCAGGCAATCAGCAAGAGAGAGATGAAGCCATCAGGAACAGATGGATAATCCTGAGTGGCAGTGGATAATACGGCACACAATTATCTGACCTGTAACTCACAGTGCAAAGTCTGAACCACAAGGACTCTCTCACATTCACACAGCAATCATTTTTTGCAGCAGTAAGCTGCAACAGGTCTGAAGTTTCCAGTTTACTCTGATCAAAGTCTAAAAAAACACTCTAAACCACTCATTTAAAAGTGGCCGACTTTTAAAAAGCTTCACATAGATGAGCTCTTATAGCTCGCAAAAACTCCTCTATTGATAAATTAAAAAAAAAAAAACTGGCAGGAATGGATAATGAATCCAAGAGCCTCTAACTACGTAAAAAATTGTGACATTTAAATACTTACCGGTTGAATATTATACAATCTATTTTTGATGTACCTGTTATAATCATTAAGAGTGGACTTACAGTTAGTTCCCCTCGGGGTAGATGGATAAAAGGACACTATCCAGAAAAAAACTTACAGGAAATCCTTGTACTGTCTGGTTGTTGATTGTCCAACTTACGATTTTCAGATGTTTGTTTGATGACTGATGTTAATTAGAACATGTTTATTGTACCAAAGATTTGTATATATTACTTTGGAATGCTCTTAGTAAAACCAATAAAAAATATAAAGCAAAAAAAAAAAAAAAAAAAAAGAAGAGCTTCACATAGTTTAAATGCAACATTGCTGTGTCCCCCACATGGCTTCTCGCAAACTGCAAACGGGACTTCTTATGGCTCTCTTTCAACAACGGCTTTCTTCTTGTCACTCTTCCATAATTGTGGATTGATTTGATTTGTGGAGTGCATGACTAATAGTTGTCCTGTGGACAGATTCTCCCACCTGAGCTGTGGATCTCTGCAGCTCCTCCAGAGTTATCATGGGCCTCTTGGCTGCTTCTCTGATTAATGCTCTCCTTGTCCGGCCTGTCAGTTTAGGTGGGCAGCCTTGTCTTGGTAGGTTTGCAGTTGTGCCATACTCTATCCATTTTCAGATGATGGATTGAACAGTGCTCAGTGAGATGTTCAAAGCTTTATTGGGATAATTTGTTTCAAACCTAACACTGCTTTAAACTTCTCTACAACTTTATCTCTGACCTGTCTGGTGTGTTCCTTCATGATGCTGTTTGTGCACTAAGGTTCTCTAACGAACCACTGAGGGCTTCACAGAACAGCTGTATTTATTTATACTTAGATTAAATTACACACAGATGGACTATTTACTACTTAGGTGACTTCCGAAGGCAATTGGTTGCACTAGATTTTTAGTTAGGGGTATCAGAGTAAATGGGGCTGAATACAAATGCACACCACACTTTTCACACATTTGTAAAAAAAATGGAAAACCATTTTCCTTCCACTTCACAATTATGTGCCACTTTGTGTTGGTCTATCACATAAAATCCCAATAAAATACATTTACGGTTTTGATTGTAACATGACAAAATGTGGAAAATTTCAAGGGGTATGAATACTTTTACAAGACACTGTATGAGCAGGATAGTTGTACTCAATTCGATCTATGAGTCAACTTAAGTACAACCAGGTTTAGCTTGGAATTCTACCTGATATGCAAATTTAAGAGTCAGTTCACCAAAAACTGGTGCATCAGTCTGGGCAGATGAGAGTTAAATCACTACACAGTTTCTTAAAGTATAACTAAAGGCGAAACTTTTTTTTTAGTTTTGGACAGAGTGGAGAGGGATTCGAGCCCCTGTCAGTTTTTATTGCTGTCTGTGCCCCTGTTAAGGAGATTCAACCTCCCTATTTGTCCTTTTTACCATTCTCATAGAAAGTGAAAATAAAAAGAAAACCCAAATTTTTAGGTTGTCCCCAGATAAGTAATAGATGGGAAATCTTCCAATGGGGACACTAGTTCTCGTGACCTGGGGGTCCCCAAAAAATAATTCCTTTAATTTGCAGAGATATCCTCTCACTTACTGTTTGGCTATGGCTATCCAAAATTTAAAAAGGTTTTGCCCATAGTTCTACTTTAAATTTTTTGGGGAATCTCTGGGTAAGATCTCTGTACCGGGTTCTGGGTCTACATACCCACTGTGCCCATTATGAAAGGTTCCCACTTTTCTTGCTGGAATTTTCATTGACTTTATAATAGAGAAAATGCATTAGGAGTTGTTGGAACACACAATGGTCAACAGCAACACCCAAAAAGCTCCAAGGTCTACAGAACAGAGCTGGGAATAGGGCTGAAAGTCTGCTTGGCTCTGGCTTCATCTATAAACAAAATTACATTTTTTGATGGAATGAACTTTGAAACTCCCCGTACAAATATGTACCACTAGGATATGTCGGTTACTGACATCCACTGTGTGCACTCCTAGGGCTTAGTATGTCCATTATATATTTTTTTTGCAGTATGGAAGAATACATATGCAGAGCAACCAATGGCCTTTTTTAGGCAATGCTGGCACCCTTGTTTTCCCTCACCAGCTTTCCTAAGTGATGCTTCTGCTTAGGGAGGATGCTAAATATTTCACCTATGCTTGAATATCTGAAAAGCAGCCATCCATTTTCTAACCTGGATAGGAAAAATAAATAATTTGAACATAAACACCTGTTGTGGCCAACGTTTTACATAATTTGGCTCCTATTTAAGCTCTGGGTTGAGTGTAAAATCCTATCCCTGGGACAGTGCACTACAGATGAGCCTGCTGCATTTTTTGCAAAAGCAGCCCCCCCCCCCCCCAGTCAGATCAAGAGCTCTGAAATTAGCAAAGGCCATGTCTCTGCAGACTGAAGAGCGCTAGCAGTGACTTGTGGAGGGTGTGTTGGGACGCAGCAGATAGACCTATGCTCACACACAGGTAGCAGTGGTATAATCTGCAGCTTATCGCCCAAAGGAGAGTATTTTATCCTACCAATCAAGGTCATATAAAACAAAGTAAATGTAAAATATTTAACATTTTACATATCCCTGCACCAGCCATGTACCTAATTATTTGGAGCATTAGTAAAATTTGGCTTAAATCATCGGAATATAGGTATTATTTTAGATGTAGTCTTGATTTAGCTACATAATAAAAAAAAAAAAAAAAACACTACAGGCACTTTACCCATAAAAGGTGTGTAACAACTGTAAAAATTAACTTTGTTACAACTAGTGTATCTTACCATAATGCTCAGAAAGAATAGTGCATATAACATTTAGCTATTGTGCATTAGTTAGTGAATGCAATTTTCAAAACACCAGCTATTAGGCAATGACAGCCACCATAAAAAAAAAGATATGCTTAAGCACACCAAAATCATGACTCATCTCTGGGAGCCATTAAACATTTATACTTTAGCACAAGGGGAGGCAACTTTGGCACTCCAGCTGTGTTGAAACTACTAATCCCATCATGCCTCTGCCTCTAGGAGTCAGGTCTGTGATTGTCAGGGTCTTGCAATGTCTCATGGGACTTGTAGTTTCACCACAGCTGGAG
Organism: Glandirana rugosa; assembly: GCA_018402905.1. Lineage (NCBI taxonomy): Eukaryota > Metazoa > Chordata > Amphibia > Anura > Ranidae > Glandirana > Glandirana rugosa. The sequence goes on from BLSH010088107.1 coordinate 1,944,648, forward strand.
GGCCGAGGTTGCCTACCCCTGCTTTAGCAGGAATCTCAGTTCCTCACGAACCTTGTCATGGGTCGAATAATGCAAACACCTAATACAGTGGGGTTTATTTAGTGCTTTTCATCTGCCAGGCTCAAATCCAATGTTTTTTTTGAGTAATCTCACCTTCTTCAGCAAAGAACTTCTCCACTGGGCCTACAAGCTGGTTAATTTCTTCCAACTCCTCTTTACTGATCTCTGGGTATGGAAACACCTCTTCCTGGTAAAACAAATTGAAATGAGAAAATACAGAGATTTGAATAAATGACTCAAATATAATTATCTTATCTATATAAGCATTTAACAAGAAACACTATAGCATGCAGAAAATCAAATCAGAAATCCTGATTTGCATCACATCTAAGTCAGGGAATTAGCCAGACAAAAAAAAATTCCTAAGGCAGATCCCAGAAATATTAGCCTTCAAATTTTTCTGAGCACAGGCTATATTTAAAATATAACTAAAGGCAACATTTTTTTTTTAGTTTTAGAAAAAGTGGAGAGGGAATAGAATACTTGCCAGTATTTATTGCTGTCCGTGCCCCCGTTAGGGAGATTCACGCTCTCCATTTGTCCTGTTTACCATTATCATTGAAAGTGAAATTTTACTTTCAATTTCAATGATAATTTTGGGTTGCCCCCAGAAAAGTAATAAGAGGCGAAATCTTCCAATGTGGACACTAGTTCTGGTGACCTGGGGGTCCCCAATGATTTTCCTTAATTTTCAGGGATTTCCTCTCACTTCCTGTTTGGTTATGGGACAGGAAACAAAGGGAAATCTCTGCAATAAGATACAGATGGTGAAAAAAAAAAATCTGACAGGGGTTATAACCCTCCCTTACTCTATCCAAAACGAAAAAAAAAAAGTTTGTCTATATTTCTACTTTAAAGAACTTCATCCCCTTCAGTGCAGCTCAACTGGTATCATACTACGGTATACTTGCCTTCTGCCGTGATTCAGCAGTGTTCATTGTATGTCACTATGTGGTAACGCCCAGCATTCAAAAAGACAACCTCTAGCCAGTTTCCCTTGATACTGCCCATGTGTGCTGCAGCCCAATCCATTTCTGTAGACTGACCATACTTTGCTGGACTTCTGGAAGAAGAGGCCCGATGGGGATGTTTTCAGAGGAAAGACTGAGCTCCAGCTTTCTGATTGGCAAGTTAGTTTTTGTATACAGCACACCCTAGGCTTTGTCTTTTAAGTCTCTGGAGACTAAAACAAAGTATTTGCAGGTGCTTCTATATAGCAGATGTACCTTAACCACTTGCCAACCAAGCCTTTTCTGGCACTTTTTCTTTATAAGTTTAAATCAGTACTTCTATAAAAAGAAAAATGTATAAATCCGCTCCAGATAGAATGTAGTAAAAAGCTGCTATGCACTGTGCCAAAGATACAACACCACACAAATATTATTAGATATAATGTGCAGCATTAAGGCCTCATACACACAAACATTTTTACAGCTACGTTTGTCAGCGTTTTTTGCAGCTTAAAAATGCATCTCCAGGTTATTCAATAGCCCCAAACACACGCTGACGTTTCTGAGCTGTAGATGGCGTCGGCGTTTGTAAGCTGCAAGCAGAACCCATGGCCAGCGCGCTCTGAATCTGCAGCGCTAGAGCGTTTTTGACATTGAGCCGGCAAAACGCTCACTGACGCGCCTTAGCGACGTTAACCAACGTTTTATAGTGCCGCTGTTTTCAGGTTCAAAAATAGCAAAGGGATGTCTTTTCAAAGAAAACGCGAGGTAGCGCTGATGCTCAATAATGTGCATTAACGCCAATGCAAAACGCCTATGAAATCGGGTTTTTAATGCTGTTTTTTTCTTGGCGTCGGTCCCAACGTTACAGCTCGTTTTTTCAATACGCCCGTGTGTATGAGGCCTAAAATGAATAACTCAGATAATATCACTTAAATGAGCAAAAAGTGTAAATATATATAAAATAGATAGAATATAAAATTAATAAAAAGAAAGTCCAAAAAAAACTGCGCCCGCTCGCCCTATTGGACCTTGGGAGGTGCATGCGCTGGTGGTATATGGACAGATCATTCTTGCCCTTCATTCCCATGCAATGCAAGTGCTTTGAGGGACTGCTTTCCTTACAATACTGGTTTTGGCATCCTGTTGCTCGGTGGTTTAACTCTATGATCCCATCGAGTATTTTGAAGTATATAGACTAAGGTGTACGTTTATAAAGCAGTGTAAAAAATCCACTGCACAGTTCTCCGGCATTCACAGAGGAGATTGTTCTCCCCTGTGTGCCTGCTTATAAAGGTGTGTAGATCCCTTCACAGTTTGTGAAGTGAAGTGATCTACAAACGCTTTAAACTGTGGAGAACGCCCTGATCTCGTGAGACATTACGAGATTACAGCACCGAAATTCACAGAAACTCAGAGATGTCCATTTATTAAGCAGTGATAAATTATCACTGCTCAGTAACGGACATCTCCGAGGAGCCCGCCCAAACAGTAAATAAAATTACTAGCCCCCCTACACTATATATGTGTATATAAACACATACACACCTTATATATACATATATATATATATATATATATATATATACACATACATTATATGTACACTTTTATATACACATACATCATATACATGTATGTACTTATATACACATATACAGGGCAGGGGGACATGGCTGATGTGTTGGGGGGTCTGAACGAGGCAGGAGGAAGTCTCTAATCTTCCTCCTTCCCCGGGATTCCCTCTTCACCCCCCCCCAATTCTCCACTCTGAGCTGGTGAATCGGGGAGGGTGAATTCTGCCCGAGATCACCAGCGAAGTGCAGTGATCCCTGCTTTATAAACTGCCCGTTTCTGTGTCAGTGAATGACAGTTGGAGATGTGCAGAGATAATCGGTGAAGAACAGCTTCTCTCCCGATTATCTCTGCTTTATAAACTGAAAATGAGCTGTGATCAGCGGTGATCCTTGGGATCACCGCTGATCACAGTTTTATAAAAGGACACCAAAGTGACAATAAAAAAGTGAGCACTAGTCAAATATAAGCAGCTGGCACGTAAAGGTGAATATACAACCTAAAGTTAGACAATATAAAAACAAACAAGTGCAGCACTAAACAAAACAAAAAGTGAAAAAGTAAATACAGGCGGTCCCCTAGTTACAAACATCTGACTTACAAACGACTTCTATTTACAAATGGTAAGGTAGAGGTAGATGTAGACAACAGGAAGTGACAAGGAATCTACTCCTAGGAAGGGAATTTCACTCCAGTAAGAGTTATTAACCGGTTCCACACTGTGCGCTGTATATTTACGGCGGTAGTTTGGATGCTTACCACAGATCGCCGTAAATAGGCGGCAATTCCCGCAGGCACAGCTAGGGTGCGAGTGTGCCCGCGGCTCGGGCGCACACGATGTCAGCCGGCGAGCCGCGATGAGCGGCCAGGGTGAAAGAACGGGGAACCGCCGATGTAAACACGGTGGTTCCCCGCTCTGTCAATGGGGACATAAAAGATCTACTGATCCCTGTCACTGGGATCAGTCAGATCTCTCATGCCCATGGTAGCCCAGACCCCGCCCCCCCAGTTAGAACACGCCCAGGAAACACAATTAACCCCTAGATCGCCCCCTGCAGGTTAACCCCTTCACTGCCAATGACATTTATACAGTAATCAGTGGACATTTAAATTTCTTAATGCTGAATAAATGTCATTGGTCCCAAAAAAAGTGTCACAAATGTGCGACATTTCGCAGATCGCTGCCATTACTAGTAAAAAATAAATAAATAAAACCCCCCCAGAAATGAATTCTCATCACCGGTAAACGCGGCTACTTTTGTGCAAAATCAATAAATGCCGATTGCGTTTTTTTTACCAAAAATATGAGGAAGAATATAAATCGGCCAAAACCGATGAAAAAAATGTTTTTTTATATTTTTTTTGGATTAGAATTTTAGCAAAAAGTAAGAAATATTGTTCTTTTTTTTTTTGCAAAATTGTCGCTCTTTCTTTGTTTATAGCGGCGATCAGAAAGGACGCAGCGGTGATCAAATACCACCAAAAGAAAGCTCTATTTGTGTTAAAAAAAGGACGCACATTTCGTTTGGGTACAATGTCGCACGACCACGCAATTGTCAGTTAAAGCGACGCAGTGCCGAATCGCAAAAAGTGCTCTGGTCCTAACCTGGGAAATCCTACCGGGGGTGAAGTGGTTAAGCTCACCTAAGCTGGCCCCCCTACAATCAGCACAAATAAAAACTCAGGTGTGTTTCTTTAGTGCTATGTTTGTGCTGTTTTGTGCCTTAAAAATTTACATTTGTGCTGCTTTTATTTTTAAGATATTAGAAATTGTTTTTTCCAGACTATGACATCACCCAGCCCCCCTACAACAGCCAAATGACACGAAACCAGGCTGCTTGGTTAGTGCTACATTTGTGCTGGTTTGTGCTGTTTAAATTTCTGTTCTATCGATTATCATTTTTGCAATACTGATTTATTATAGGTCACCAAAGGTCACTCAGCCCCCCCCTACAAAACACAAAAGACACAAAACTGGGCTCGTTGGTTAGTGCTATGTTTGTGCTGGTTTGTGCTGTTTACATTCCTGTTCTATAGTTTATCGTTTTTGTGTTATTAATGATTTATTAAAGGTCACCAAAGGTCACTCAGCCCCCCCTACAACACTCAAAAGACACGAAACCGGGCTCGTTGGTTAGTGCTACGTACAAATTGTGATGGTTTGTGCTGCTAAAATTCTTATGTGTGCTGTTATGGTTTTTTAGTTATAACAGGTTATTTTTCTTTTATCAAACCTCATCCACTTTGCCCCCTACAATCAGCACAAATAAAAACTCAGGTGTGTTTCTTTAGTGCTACTTTTGTGCTGTTTTGTGCTGCAAACATTTACATTTGTGTTACTTTTATTTTTAAGATATTAGCAATTATTTTTTTCAGACTATGAAATCACCCAGCCCTCCTACAACAGCCAAAGGACACAAAACGGGGCTGGTTGATTAGTGCTACTTTTGTGCTGTTTTGTGCTGCAAACATTTACATTTGAATACAAAAACACTGCGCTCAACAAAAACAAAATAAATGAATAAATAAATAAATGGTAAATAGTAAATTGAGCAGCTGCTATGTAAATAAAAACTGTGAAAGAAGTCTACTATAAATGGCAATAGCAAAAAGCAGCGCTAGAGTTAATTCATAAAACTCATACACATAAATATAAGGAAAAAGTGCTAGTGCAAAAATATCAAAAAGTGCAACAATATGTATAAGGTGCAAAAGTCCTCTTTAAATTGAAGCAGCTATGATGTTTTCAAAACAAAGTCCTCCACCACTGATCACCGCATGCATGTGCACACTTTGGGGGCACACCAGAAATCAGAAGGTATAACGGCTCATCTTTCCACAACAAGAGGGCTCATCAACTTCTCAAGGGTCACCTCCACAAGGACTCGGTACACAGAGATCAGAAGGTAAATCAGCTTGTCTTTCCCCAGAAAGCAAGGCTCCTCCCAGATCTACTTCATAAGGATCACCACCACAACACAATACAAATATACAAATGTATATCTAGTGAATTTAATATGCTTCGTGGTTGAAGGGTGGCATATTTTGCAGCTTGGATCTGCAATAAGATATATATGCGCCATGCATGGCCTCTCTGGGTAGAGTTTTTGCCTCACGTCCTCCGTTTTGTTGATACTGTACTCCATCTATATTTGAGATGGGTCTCTCCGGTACGTACCGCGTATATATAGAATAACGTCTAGGTTCGACGTTTTATACGGTGGGAAGTTGGTGCTTCGTATAATTTAAGTGATCTATATGTAAACATATAAACATAACACAACACCACCACTAGGAATACTTCATCTAGACCCTCCTCGGAACGAAAGACCCCTTTCTGTTCGACTAAATGGAAGACTAGAGACACATGGCTCAGGAACACCTCCACTGGGAACTCTTCAACTACTCGGGAGAACAACACCTTTCTACTCGGCAATATGGAAGACTAAAGACCA
>BLSH010088107.1:1953772-1965291 GCA_018402905.1 Glandirana rugosa
TTGGGGTGTAATTTGGGGTATGCATATGCTGTGTGTGAGAAATAACCTGTTACAATGACAATTTTGTGAAAAAAAAAAAAAAGAAAAAAAAAATCTTCATTTTGCAAAGAATTGTGGGAAAAAATTACAGCTTCAAAAAATTCACCATGCCTCTTACTAAATACCTTGGAATGTCTACTTTCCAAAAAGGGGTCATTTGGGGGGTAATTTTACTTTCCTGGCTTGTTAGGGTCTCAAGAAATGAGATAGGCCGTCAGTATATCAGGTGTGATCAGATGTGATCAATTTTCAATGATTGGCACCATAGCTTGTAGACTCTATAACTTTCACAAGGACCAAATAATATACACTTATTTGGGTTATTTTTACCAAAGATAGGTAGCAGTATAAATTTTGGCCAAAATTTACAAAGAAAAATTACTAATTTGCAAAATTTTATGACCGAAACAAAGAAAAAGGCATTTTTTCCTAAAAATGTCAATCTTTTTTTATTTGTAGCACAAAAAATAAACCCCCTCCTAGTGATTAAATACCACCAAAAGAAAGCTCTATTTGTGTGAAAAAAAGGACGCAAATTTCATATGGGTACGGTGTTGCATGACTGAGTAATTGTCATTCAAAGTGTGATAGCGCTGAAAGCTGAAAAATGGCCTGGACAGGAAGGGGGTTTTCGTGCCAGGTACTGTTGTGGTTAAAGAGGACTTTTGCACCTTATACATATTGTTGCACTTTTTGATATTTTTGCACTAGCACTTTTTCCTTATATTTATGTGTATGAGTTTTATTAATTAACTCTAGCGCTGCTTTTTGCTATTACCATTTATAGTAGACTTCTTTCACAAAACATTTACATTTTTGTTACTTTTATTTTTAAGATATTAGCAATTATTTTTTTCAGACTATGAAATTACCCAGCCCTACTACAACAGCCAAAGGACACAAAATGGGGCTGGTTGATTAGTGCTGTGTTTGTGCCGTCTAACCACTTACCAACCGGAAGGTTTTCCAGCTTTAGGACCAGAGCACTTTTTGCGATTTGGCACTGCGTCGCTTTAACTGACAATTGCGTGGTCATGCGACATTGTACCCAAACAAAATTTGCGTCCTTTTTTTCCCACAAATAGAGCTTTCTTTTGGTGGTATTTGATCGCCTCTGTCATTTCTGATCACCGCTATAAACAAAAGAAGAGCGACCATTTTGCAAAAAAACCCAAATTTCTTACTTTTTGCTAAAATTCAAATCCAAAAAAAAATATAAAAAAACATGTTTTTTCACCTGTTTTGGCCGATTTATATTCTTCCTCATATTTGTGATAAAAAAAAAAAAAAACAAAAAAAAACACAAAATCGGCGTTTGATTGGTTTGCGCAAAAATGGCCGCGTTTACGGATGGCGAGAATTCATTTCTGGGGTTTTTTTTTTACTAGTAATGGAGGCGATCTGCAATTTTTAGCGGAACAGCGATATTGCAGCGGACATGTCGGACATTTTTGACACTTTTTTGGGACCAATGACATTTATTCAGCGATCAGAAATTTAAATGTCCACCGATTACTGTATAAATGTCATTGGCAGTGAAGGGGTTAACCTGGGGGGGGGAGCTAGGGGTTAACTGTGTTCCCTGGGTGTGTTCTTACTGTGGGGGGATAGGGCTACCATGGGCATGAGAGATCTAACTGATCCCAGTGACAGGGATCAGTAGATCACTCATGCCCCTACTAACAGAGCGGGAAACCGCCGTGTTTACATCGGCGGTTCCCCGTTCTTTCCCAGTGGCCATCCATCGCGGCTCGCCGGCGGACATCGGGTCCGCCCGAGCCGCGGGCACACTCCTCAGGAGTGCGGCGGGAGCGTGCCCCCTAGCGGCTGTTTGCAGATCGCCGCGTTTTTACGGCGATTCGCGCTCAGCATCGCGACTGCCGCCGTAAAAAGACTGCATGCGGTCGGGAACTAGTTAAATGTCCGTTCTATCTATTATTGATTTATCATAGGTCACCAAAGGTCACTCAGCCCCCCCTACAACACCCAAAAGACACGAAACCGGGTTGGGTGGTTAGTGCCGCATTTGTACTGGTTTGTGCTGCTAAAATTTTTATTTGTGCTGTTATGGATTTTAGTTATAACAGTGTGTTTTTATTTGATAACACCACACCCACTTTGCACTCCATGTAATTAAATCTTAAAAACAAACATACCATTTGTTAATGCTACTTTTGTGCTTTTTTGTGTCATAAAAAGTAAAATTTGTGCTGCTTTTATTTTTAAGATAATAGCAATTGTTTTTTCCCCCAGACGATGACATCACCCCGCCCTCCTGTCACGTACCTGGTTAGTGAGCTCTGGCTCGGGGGCCATTGATAGTGAGACAGTAGCCATGGGAGCACAGCGAGGTATGAGTGCCTGTGATCAGTCCAGTAGACTGCGTGGTGGCAGCAATCAGCAGGTGGATGTGGCAGCAGAACCGGCTGGTGACAGATGAGCTGGCACAGAGCTTGGCTGGTGGCAGACTGTAGGTAAGCAGCTGGAAGCAGGAGACAGAAGACAGCTTGCTGGACTCAAGAGCTGTAGCAGGCTGGATGAGCAGGATGCAGGGTCAGACGAGCCCGGTCGATAATAGTCGAGTAGATCAGGCATAGATAGCAGACAACAGGAATAGTTGGGTCACAAGCCAAGTCAGCAATGGGAGGTAGATCAGGAAAGAACAGAAGACAGAAGCAGAATCCAGAGACAAGTCAAGGTCAGGGCAGGTAGAAGTCAAACGGAGGTCAGGAGCAAGCTGGGTCAGGATCAGAGGTCAAACACAGGAATCGGGAACGAACACACAGAAGTTGCACACCAAACTGCAGCCTGTTTAAATAGCCTGTCTGGCACCATCAATAGTGACAGGCTCGCGCTCATCTGCCCGGCCAGTTGCCTGTCTGCGCATGTGCATATGTATGCACTGGAAGACATCATTTTTGCTATGGGCAAGCCTTCCCTGACACCCCCTACAACAGCCAAAAGAAATGTAAAAGGGGCTGGTTGGTTAGTGCCACGTTTGTGTTGGTTTGTGCCATTTTACTCTCCTTTTATTTTTCAGCTATTGGTGGTTTAATGAAGGTCACCAAAGGTCACCCAGCCCCCCTACAAAAGACATGAAACCGGGCTAGTTGGTGCCTCCTTTGTGCTGGTTTGTGCTGTTTAAATCTCAGTTCTACCACTTTTTGCTTTTCAGTTAGTTACTATTAACTGGTTCTGGACCGCCCACAGTGGCACGATTGCGCTCCCGCCGTGACCCCTACAATTGGATTCGATTCAGGACCGATCAATCTACAGGCCTAGACCAATGATGTTTAGTCTAGACCTGCTGATCGGTCCTAACGAATGGAAACCTTCCTCTGTCTCTGTAATATAAAAAAAAGTAATGTCAACTCTGTTCCTGAAGCCCTTTTTGGTTCCAGGGAGTGGAGAGAGAGGACATCAAAACGTGAGTGCACAACACTACACTGACAACAGTACAGTTAGGCACACACTTAACCCCTTGATTGCCCCCCCCCCCCCAGTTAACCCCTTCACTCCTGTCACTGTGTCACTTAGTGCAGTGATCTCATTTTTATCGCTGTACTTGTGACACTAAATCAGTGTTAGGTTAGTAGTACCCCCCAATTAAGGTTTTAACCCCCTTTATTGCCACGTCACCAGTGATCACTGTATAAGTGTCACTGGTGATGCTACTTAGTTTTAGGTAGATTTTTCCCCATCAGATCCCCCGCCGTGTATACATCTCTATATATATATATATATATATATATATATATATATATATATAACACATACATATATATATATATATATATATATATATATATATATATATACATACACACACATACATACATACATATACATACACACACACACACACACACAGTAAAGGGAGTGGGTTTTCTAATGGTGGACATATGACCACCAAGGGCCAGCAACGTACTAGTATGTTGCTGGTCTTCTCGGGCTCTCCTGCCCCACCGGGTAATGAGAGAATGCAGCCGGTGGTTCCGCCAGCTGACAATAGAGCTGATGGAAGACTAGAATGGCTCTAATCACCTCCATGGCCTAAGAAACCAGAGGCTACGAGAATTTTGTGACTTTGGTTTTGCTGGATATAAACAGCACCATTGGGAAATTGTGAAAGCATCTTATCACGCCAATATTGGTGTGGTCAGATGCTTTAAGGGCTGAGGAAAGTTCTAGTCTAGTAGACCCCAAATTAAAAGAATAAATAAATATGCGACACTACCTATTTTTATCATAGGGGATATTTCAAATCCCTGTGATAAAAATAAAAATGATAATAACAAAAATGATGAAAGGGACAGAGTAAATATAAAATAAAAAGCAAAATGAATAATTAAAAAGAAAAATGCACCCCTGTCCCCCCGTGCACGCACGCAAAGGTGAACGCAAGCGTCGGTCTCATGTCGTATGTAAACAGCAATTTCACCATGCATGTGAGGTATCACTGCGAACGTCAGATCATGGGCAGTAATTATAGCAGTAGACCTCCTCTGCAGATCTAAAGTGGTAACCTGTAAAGGCTTTTAAAATGTATATAGTTTGTCTCCGCTTTGCGGGTGTGCGTAATTTTTAATGTAGGTCATGTTTGGTGTCTCTGCACTCGGCATGAGATCATCTTTTATATTTCACCAAATATTTGGGCAATATAGTGTGTTTTTGTGCATTAATATTCGAAAAAGTGTTTTTTCCCCAAAAATTGAGTTTGAAAAATTCTAACACCCCACTATTTTAATCTGCAGGGCCTCTGCTTTAAAAAATATATGTAATGTTTGGGGGTTCAAAACAAAAAGTGTCAGAAAAGACTTGGTGGTCCAAGTGGTTAGAAGAGTGGGTGATGTTGGGCATAAAATGCCAGGACAGTTCAACCCCCCCCCCCCGCCCCAAATGACCCCATTTTGGAAAGTAAAGTAGGCACCCAAAGCTATTTTCTGAGAGGCATGTTGAGTCCATGGAATATTTTATTTTTTTTGTCATATGTGATTGAAAAAAATTACACATAGTTGTCACTGAAATTATATATTGCTCACACATGCCATGGGTATATGTAGAATTACACCCAAAAATACATTCTGCCTCTTCTCCTGAGTACGGAGATACCCCATGTGAGAATTTTTGTCAGTCTATCCGCGTACAGACCCCGAAAACAAATTACCCCCTTCAGCATTTCTAAGGGCGAAAATGTATGCCTTCACCCCACACTACCTATCTCAGTTGCAGAGGCCATGAAATGCCTAGATATCAACACCCCCCCCCCCCAATGACCCCATTTTGGAAAGTAGACACCCCAAGTTATCTGCTGAGAGGCATGTTGAGTCCATGGAATATTTTATATTTTGCCACAAGTTAAGGGGAAATTACACATTTTATTTTATTTTTTTTTTTTTTTACACAAAGTTGTCACTAAATGATACATTGCTTGAACATGCCATGGGTATATGGGGAATTACACCCCAAAATACATTCTGCTGCTTCTCCTGAGTACGGGGATACCACATGTGAGACTTTTCGGGAGCCTATCCGCGTATGGGCCCCGAAAACCAATCACCGCCTTCAGGATTTCTAAGGGCATAAAATGGTGATTTTTACTCCTCAGTACCCATCAGGGTTTCGGAAGCCCTGAAATGTCAAGGTAGCACAAACCCTCCCCAAATGACCCCATTTTGCAAAGTAGACACCCCAAGGTATTTGCTAAGAGGCATGGTGCATATTTTGCAGGTCTCATTTGTTTTGGAAAATTAAGAAATAAAAAAAACTGAAATTTTTTTTCTTTTTTCAAATTCCAAAACTTTGTGACAAAAAGTGAGATCTGCAAAATACTCACCATGCCTCTCAGCAAATAGCTTGGAGTGTCTACTTTCCAAAATGGGGTCAGTTGAGGGGGGTTGTGCTATCTGGGCATTTCATGTCCTCCGAAACTGTGATAGTTAGCGAGGAGTAAAATCACCATTTTACGGCCTTCGAAAGCCTGAAGGCGGTGCTTGGTTTTCGGGGTCCCGTACGCTGCTAGACTGCCAAAAAGTCTATTCAGAAGAAGCAGCAGAATGTATTTTGGAGTGTAATTCCACATATACCCATGGCATGTTCGAGCAATATATCATTTAGTGACAACTTTGAAAAAAAAAAAAAAATTGTCATTTCCCGGAAACTTGTGGCAAAATATATAATATTCCATGGACTCAACATGCCTCTCAGCAAATAGCTTGGGGTGTATACTTTCCAAAATGGGGTCATTTGGGGGGGTTGCTATCTGGGCATTTCATGGCCTCCAAAACTGAGATAGGTAGTGTGGAGTGAAGGCATACATTTTTGCCCTTAGAAATCCTGAAGGCAGTGGTTGGTTTTTGGGGTCCTTGGGCTAGGCTCCCAAAAAGTTTTACACACGGGGTATCCCCATACTCAGGAGAAGCAGCAGAGTGCATTTTGGGGTGTAATTCCACATATACCCGAGCAATATATCATTTCAGTGACAACTTTGAAAAATTACACAATCACTTATAAAAAAAAAAATAAAATATTCAATGGGCTCAACATGCCTCTCAGCTAATTCCTTGGGGTGTCTACTTTCCAAAATGGGGTCATTTTGGGGGGGGGGGGGGGTTGTACTGCCCTTCCATTATACAACTTCAGGAAATGAGATATGCAGTCATAAAATAAAAGCTGCATAAATTCCTAGTACCCTAGTTTGTAGGGGCTATAACTTTTGTGCAAAACAATAAATATGCGCTAATTTACTTTTTTTTTTTTTTTTTTTACCCAAGATATGTGGCTGAATGCATTTTGGCATAAATGTATGACTAAAATTTAGTTTATTGTATTTTTCCAATAAACAAAAAGTTGAAAATATAAATTTTTTTCAAAATTTTTGTTCTTTTTCCGTTTATATTGCAAAAAAATAAAAAGCGCAGGAGGTGAACAAATAACACCAAAAGAGAGCTCTATTCGTGGGGGAAAAAGGACGCAAATTTTGTTTGGGCACAACACCGCACGACCGTGCAATTACAAGTTAAAACAGGGCAGTGCCAAATTGAAAAAAGTACTCCAGTTCTAAAGCTGGAAATCCTTCCGGGGGTGAAGTGGTTAAAAGTCACCAAACATCACTCAGCCTCCCTACACATAAAACTGGGTTGGTTGGTTAGTGCTGCGTTTGTGCTGTTAAATTTATTAACCATCAATGGCCCCTGAGCCAGAGCTCACTAACCAGGTACGTGACAGGAGGGCGGGGTCATCGTCTGGAAAAAAACAATTGCTATTATCTTAAAAATAAAAGCAGCACAAATGTAAATTTTTATGACACAAAAAAGCACAAATGTAGCGCTAACAAATGGTATGTTTGTTTTTAACCCCTTCCTTACCGGGCACTTAAACCCCCCTCCTGCCCAGACCAATATTTGGCTTTCAGCGCTGTCGCATTTTGAATGACAATTGCGCGGTCGTGCGACATTGTACCCAAATAAAATTTGCGTCCTTTTTTCCCCACAAATAGAGCTTTCTTTTGGTGGTATTTGATCCCCTCTGCGTCATTTCTGATCGCCGCTATAAACAAAAAATGAGCGACAATTTTGCAAAAAAGAACAATATTTTTTACTTATTGCTAAAGTACAAATCCATTAAAAAAATTATTCATCAGTTTTGGGTGATATATATTCTTCTACATATTTTTGTTAAAAAAAAAAAATCGCAAACGGCGTATATTGATTGGTTTGCGCAAAAGTTATCGCGTCTACAAACTGGGAATGGATTTATGGCGTTTTTATTATTTTTTTTTTTTTTTACTAGTAGTGGCGGCGATCTGCGATTTTTATCGGGACTGCGATATTGGGGCGGACATGTCGGACATTTTTTACACATTTTTGGGACCAATGACATTTATTCAGCGATCAGAAATTAAAATGTCCACTGATTACTGTATAAATGTCATTGGCAGTGAAGGGGTTAACCTGCAGGGGGCAGTGAAGGGGTTAACAATGTTCCCTGGGTGTGTTCTAACTGTGGGGGGGCAGGGCTGGCCGGGACATAACAGATCTAACTGATCCCAGTGACAGGGATCAGTAGATCTGCTATGTCCCCTGTCACAGAACGGGGAACCGCCGTGTTTGCAACGGCGGTTCCCCGTTCTGAGGCTCCTAAAAGTGATCGGCGGGTCTCGGGCGGGCATTGAGTCCGCGCGCGCAGCCGCTGCCGCCAGGGGGCGCGCCCGGAGCATGCGCAGTGGAGGACGTCCATGGACGTCCTCCCGGCATTTCAGGTCCGCGCTGGAGCCGTACTTCGGCAATAGCGCGGACCTGGAGTGGTTAAGATTTAATAGCATGGGGTGCAAAGTGGGTGGGGTATTATCAAATAAAAACTAAAAATTTTAGCAGCACAAACCAGCATAAACGTAGCGCTAACCAACGAGCCCAGTTTTGTGTCTTTCGGGTGTTGTAGGGGGGCTGGGTGATGTCAGTCAGGAAAAAGCAAGTGCTAATATCTTTAAAATAAAAGCAGCACAAATGTAAATGTTTACGGCACAAAACAGCACAAACGTAGCACTAAAAAAAAACACACCTGAGCTTTTATTTGTGCTGATTGTAGGGGGGCAAAGTGGATGAGGTTTGATAAAAGAAAAATAAACTGTTATAACTAAAAAACCATAACAGCACAAATAAAAATTTTAGCAGCACAAACGTAGCACTAACCAACAAGCCCGGTTTCGTATGTTTCGGAAGTTGCAGGGGGGCTGAGTGACCTTTGATAAAACATTAATAATGCAAAAACGATAAACGATAGAACAGAAATGTAAACAGCACAAACCAGCACAAATGTAGCACTAACCAGATAGAATGGAAATTTGAATGGCACAAACCAGCACAAATGCGGCACTGACCAACCAGCCCGGTTTCGTGTCATTTGGCTGTTGTAGGGGGGCTGGGAGATGTCATAGTCTGGAAAAAACAATTGCCAATATCTTAAAAATAAAAGCAGCACAAATGTAAATTTTTACGGCACAAAACCGCACAAACGTAGCACTAAAGAAACACACCTGAGTTTTTATTTGTGCTGATTGTAGGGGGGCCAGCTTTGGTGAGCTGAGTTATTATAGGGAAAAGGGGTCTCCACTGATGCTTTATCACCAAGGTTTGTTTCCACAACAACCCAAAATTTTCAAAATCCAATTATCATTGGGACAGGAAGTGAGGTGAAATCTTCTGAACAGAAACAGACAGCAAAACAAACATTACAGGGGGTGTTAACCCTTCCCTATGCTATCCATAAAGCTTAAAAATAGTTTATTTGGCTGAAGCTGCACTTAAAAAAAATGTACCTGTTCCAACTTACAAAACAGATTTAACTTAACAAACCTACAGTCCCCTATCTTGTTTGTAACCCGGGGACTGCCTGTATATAGTCCAATGTTATAAAGTTCCAAATATGACTGACAACCGAAAATGTCTGTGTTGTGTCTCCAAGTTTCCATGAGAGCAATGCAGTGTGCCAAAACCACTCACCGGAAAGTGAAATGGAAAGAGTCTTAAATATAACCATGTTCTGTAGTGACAACAATCATCCACCATCATATGCACTCGCCAGATATGAGATCTTAGGAAGCTTTATATCACTCTCCTGATGTAAGGTCCTTGTATCCGTCTCTTGACATTCAGCTGGATGTCATCCAAAGCAGATGATAAACCTGAAGGACACCATGAGGAACCAGCACAGATATGAACCCTCTGGAAGCTTAGTATCCATCTCCTGATGTTCAGCAGGATGTCATCTAAAATGAGCGATATGCAGGAATACCATCATAGGGGACTGGCACTAAAAAGCTCATACCGAGGAATCCAGAAAGCATTTATATGGTATAGTATTTATTTAAAAATATTAAAATACAAGCTGCAGCATAAGAACAATGAAAAAAACAAAAAACTTACAGGAATAATAGTCGCCATCCCTGTGCACCGGGGCTCGGCGAAATAGGTGTCAGTGCTTAGGCCCTTCCCGGTGCGTTTCGGTTTGGCACACTGCATTGCTCTCACGGAAGCTTGGAGACACACACAGACATTTTCGGTTGGCAGTCATATTCGAGTGTACCCTTGTGCAATTTTCATCTCGTGGCCATATTGTATAATGGATGGTGTCACGCTGGAGAGTGATCATTTGATCTATGCTGGTGAGCTGGAATACACACAAGCGCAGATTGACCACTCTAATAGGGGGTCACTGGCTTTCTGGTAAGCAGGATCTGAGCGTGTGAGGCGTCACCGGGTTTCTATAGGATTCCAACTAGGAATGCACCGAAAATTTCGGCTGCCGAAAATTATCAGCCAAAAACTTTTTTGGCAATGGCCAAAAGAAATAAATGGTTGATACTGAAAGGGGGGGACGGGGTCAGTCCCTGGTGTAGTCCATTGCGGGGTGTCCGTGATTTATGCAGGAGATGAGTATCACATTGCTCAGATAGGCTTGTAAGAGCAGCTCTGTGTGTGAAACTCTCATGTAAAATAACTGATTGCAGAGACCTGTCACAACTCGGCGGTGATGTCGGAGGTGGGCGGGACCAAACAGCTCTCAAACACCAGCCAATGGGATTGGGTGGGTGTTTGATAGCCGTTCGGTCCCGCCCACCCCAGACATCACTGCCGATTTTGACAGGTCTCTGCAATCAGTTACATGAGTTTCACACGCAGAGTGGCTCTTACAAGTCACACTAGCGGAGCAATGTGAAACTCCTCATCTCCTCTATAAGTGACACCTGTCAGTGCCAATCAGAGCCACCTTATCCCCTCCATCAGTGCCAGTCAGTGCCACCTGTCAGTGCCAACCAGTGCTTCCAATCAGTGCCAACCAATGCCACCTATCAGTGCCAATCAGTGCTGCCTATCATCGCCAAGGCAGGCTGCATATGACAATTGCATATTAATTTTTTTTTTAAAAACTGTCATTTTCGGTACACCACTAATTCCTACTAATCAACACGGCTGTGGGATCACTGCACTATCTGAACAATTTTTCTTTGTTTTTTTGGGACTTTTTTTTGGTGCACCGAATGGAAATTTTGGTGCCGAAAACGAAAATTAAAGTTTAAAAAAAAATGTATATCTTTATATACAATTGTATTTATATTCCACTTTTAATTAATATCAATTTAAATTAATATGAACTTATTGTTGGCCATTATTGGCACCTCTAGTGCAAGAGAGAGAGTGAGTGGGGGGTCAGAGAGAGTGAGTGGGGGGTCAGAGAGAGTGAGTGGGGGTCAGAGAGAGTGAGTTGGGGGTCAGAGAGAGTGAGTTGGTGGGGGGTGAGTGAGAGAGACTGGGGGGTGAGTGAGAGAGAGAACGTGATCTCCACGGTTATTACCGGTTGTTATTCAAGTATAATTAAATTTAACTATAATTAATTTTCACCTTATATTTATGTTAACATATATTTCTATATTTAAAAAAAAATTTGAAATTAAAAGCAAAAGCCGTGGTTTTAAAGGTAAG
>BLSH010088107.1:1965301-1989979 GCA_018402905.1 Glandirana rugosa
CCCCCCCCCCCCCCCCCCCCCCCCCCCCCCCCCCCCCCCCCCCCCCCCCCCCCCCCCCCCCCCCCCCCCCCCCCCCCCCCCCCCCCCCCCCCCCCCCCCCCCCAGTGTGGCTGTCGGCTCGGCTGCTTTAATCTTTCTGCTCACCTTTACTTCACAGACGAGCAGTGGGGAGGGGCGGCAGAAGGGATGTGTGTGAAGCTCAGGGCAGACTGCAGACATGCTGGAGGTGATGTGCACAGAGCAATGTGGAGAATGTATACACTCCCAGTCCCATCACCTGCACACAAAGCAGAGGACAGAGCGGCCATCGGAGAAGGAAGTGGGAGGAGATGAGCAAGTGGATGGCTTATCCGGGGAATGGCATCTAATTTCAGCACCCCGCTGGTTTGTAACTTTTACCAGAGTGTCTGTGTGCTGACACCTTGCTCTGGGGGGGGGGGGGCACTTGACGCCCATGGATGCAGCCCACCAGTGCCTGCTAGCGGATCTGACACCAAGGAGGAGGAGGAGGGAGGGGAATACTCTGCCAGGGGGGCACAAGGAGGAAATGTGCGGCACCCGCCCCTTTTTCGGCTTCATTATCGGCAATTTTTTTCTTTCGGCCAATTGCCGAAAACACCATTTTCACCTGAAATTTCTGTGCTTCTCTACTTTCTTTTTATACATTTTTTATGCTATGTATATTTTATATAAATTAACACTTTTTGCTCATTTAAGTGATATTATCTCAGTTATTCACTTTTAGCGGTGCACATCATATCTAAAATTAAATCAGAACTTTGTTGCTAGAAAATTACTCAGAACCCCCCCAATCATGCTCTATTTTTTTTTCATATATGTATTTAGCAGAGACCCTAGAGAACTCTAAAGTTCACAGCGATACCTTACATGTGTGGTGCGAACAGTGTTCATTTTGGCAGCAAATTATGATTTAGTTTTAGCCTTAGTCTTTTGACTAAAATGCCATTTTAGTTTAAGGTTTAATGTACACGGGACTTTTAAAACCTTTCCTGAACGATTTAACGTGACAGATAGTAATCGGCGTTTAACAAGTTTGGTACTTTGACGTGGAATACCGTTGTATAACCCCGATATCCTCTGAAACTGCGAGGGGCTGGCTTTCTGATTCGCCGCAAGATCCCTTTTACCGGTTTACCGGGGGGGTGGGGGCGGGTTGGAAGGGGGACCCCGCCTGCCTCCGGTCATCATCGCAGCTTACCAGAACCGGTAGCGGGGGAGGCGAAAGCGTCCTTTCCCCTGTGAGGCTGGATGCCGACTGAAGGGAAGATGGTCCCTACTCGGCTCCATAGCTTTGAATGGCGGAAGTGATGTCAAACGTCACTTACGCTCAATGCTCTTAAAGGGGAATTTGCACAGAAGCAAACGCATCTGCAAGTCCCACCCGCATATTAAAATGGCATTCAAACCCCACATGTGAGGTATCACCATGATTGTTAGAGGGAGAGCAATAATTATAGCACTAGACCTCCTCTGTAACTCAAAACTGGTAACCTGGAGAAATTTTTAAATGTCGCTGATGGAGATTTTTAAGTGCCAAAGTTTGTCACCATTCCACGAGCGTGCGCAATTTTGAAGCATGACATGTTGGGTATCAATATATTTACTCGTCGTAAGATTATCTTTCACAATATAAAAAAAATTGGGTTAACTTTACTTTTATCTTATTTTTTAATTTAAAAAAAAATGCAAATACGGTATGACAAAGTATTGCAACAACTGCCATTTTATTCTGTAGGATGTTCGAAAAAAAATATATATATATAATGTTTGGGGGTTCAAAGTAATTTTCTAGCAAAAAAAAAACAAACTTAGTTAGACTTACTGATAACTCCAAGAGTTATCCAAGAGCCTTCCAGGACAGCCCTTGAGAGATGGAGCTCCTCCCACCGGACAGGAAACACATTACCAAAGCCCTTTAAAGGGCGGTCCCTCAGGCATCTGGTCAGTTTATCCAAGGTCCTAAGGACAGAGCTGAAAGATAGTTAAACATACCCAAATTCACCTTATACATACAAAGGGTGGGAACATGCTGTCCTGGAAGACACTTGGAAACAGAGTTACAGGTAAGTCTAACTCTGTTTTTTTCCCCAATTGTCTTCCAGGACAGCCCTTGAGAGGATGAACAAGTACTCACTCAAGTTTGGTGGGGGGGGGGGCACTGCTTGCAGGACTTTCCTTCCAAACGCTTGATCTTGGCTACCCAGGTGGTCTAAACGATAATGTCGAATGAATGTTGACATACTTGACCACGTGGCAGCCTTGCATATCTGCTTCAGGGTAGCACCGGCTCTTTCGATCACCAGATCACCCAGCTCACCGATCCTGCGAGCAGATGTCATAGCGATAAGGAAAAAAAAAAAAAAAGTCTTGAGGGTAATCAACTTTAAAGAGGCCTCTGGATAACGGCTCAAAAGGCTCTCTAATGACTGCTTTCAAAACCGTAGATAAATCCCATGTCTGAGTTTTACGACAAAGAATCGGTTGTAGTCTAGAAGCTGCTTTGCAGAATCTGTTTACATGAGAGGGCCTTGCTGTAGGGAACGCTGTAAGTAAACTGAAAGGGCTGCAATCTGTACCTTAATTGTGCTTAAGGACAGATCCTTATCAATGCCTTCCTGCAAAAATTCCAGAATCATTGGAGAATCAATTTCCTCTTCTCCTGCTCCTGATGACCAAAAATTTAACTTTTCAAACTTTTTGGCAAATTGCTCTTGTAACTGGCTTGCAGCTTTGAACAGTTTTAATCACTCTGTCTGAGATAGCTTTTGGACTTCAGGATCTCAGTTTCAGATACCATGCTGCTAAATTTAACATGGCTGGACTGGAATGAAAGACTGGACCCTGAGATAGTAATTTACGATTGTGAGGCAACATCCAGGGTGGTTGACTCGTTAAGGATAGAAGTATTGAAAACTAAGCTCTTTTTGGCCAATATCAGAGCCGTCTGTTCTGCCCTGAATAATCTTGGGATTAAATATAGTGACAGGAAAGCATACCATAGGTTGAAATTCCATGCGGTCTGAAGGGCGTCGACTGCTAATGGCTGATCCTTTGGGTTTACCAAGAAAAAACTCTGTAGCTTTGTATTTGACATTGGCAAATAAGTCGATCTCTGGAAGTCCCCACTTGGCAACTATATGTGCAAAAACTGTTGGATCTAGAGACCATTCTTCTTGAGACACTGTCTGCTCAAATAATCAGCTAGATTGTTTTGTGTCCCTTTGAGATGGATTACCGAATTGGATTACATATTTTTCTCTGCTTAGGAGAAAATTTCTTGAGCTATATTCATCAGGATGGGACTCCTTGTCCCTTCTTGCTTGTTTAGGTAAGCTATCGAAGTTATGTTGTCCGATCTGATGGTGCCGACCTCTGAGTTGGTCCTGGAATGCTGCGATTCCTTTTGCCACAGCCTTGAGTTCCCTGTAGTTGGATGAACGTTGTTTTTCTAATCGAGTCCAGGTTCCCTGTGCCCAGTTCCCATCCAAATGGGTCCACCAACCCCAACCGCTGGTGTCTGTGGTTAGAATGTGGGAAATTGGAAAGGTCCATAATACGCCCTCTTGCAAATTGGTTTGGTTTCCCCACCACCACAGGGCTCGCCTTGTTTAGGCTGGAATGAATACCTTGTCCTCTAAGTTTTTCCTCCCCAGATTTTCAAGGAGGAAGGATTGGAGTGGTCTCTGGTGAAATCCAGCCCACCTGACTGCTGAGATGCTGTCACGTACCTGGTGGATGAGTCTGACTTATGCAGTGGGTAACCTCCCTTACGACCCTGACTCGGGAACCCCTGGTAGAGTAGACAGGTGGCTCGGGAGTGCAGGATGGCATGAGGGTTGGACTGGGTCACTGGTGTTGATAGGAAGTCCGTAGGTGCACTCGTGCACAAGAAGCGTGGTCGTACAGGCCAGGTCGTGAAGCTGGCTGGCGGTGCAGTACAGAAGGAGCAGGCAGATGGATGGTCAGGTTCAGGCAGGGTCGTCAACAGGCGGGCAGCAGAAGTACAGGAGGGCTAGGCAGGAGGGTGGTCGTAGGCAGTCCAGGGGTCGGTGCAGGCGGGGATCAGCAAGGTCAGGCAGGCCGGGTCGTAGGAACAGGTAATCAAAGTACAGGCAGATCAGGAACACACACCACACGCTGTAGATCAGACAGCAGAGTCTGTGTGCTGCTGAGGTGTTTAAATAAGGCAGCTGGGCTCCAATCAATGGAAACACCCTGCACAACTGTTAACCCTTAGTGACCCTTGCGCTGGTTAGCAGATCCAAGACATGCCTGCATAGGTGCAGAAAGTCAGCTTTAGCCACAGATTCTCTTCCTAACAGATGCAGGACGTGATGAGACCCAGGACTGACACTATCTCTCTCATGGTGACGGAGAGATTTGTTTGCATTTAAGCCATTCTTTGATACGGTTGATTTTTTCTGGTGGCAGTAAAATCTTCCATTCTTTGGAATTGATTGTGTACCCTAGAAAGAGGATTTCCTGCGTGGGAGAGAGATTTGACTTCTACACAACGATCCATCTATCTTTAGGTCTTCTATAAGTTTCTCCTTCGTTGGTGCTATGAACAGCAAGTCATCCAGATATGGTATCACTGTTATGGACTGCAGTCTTAAAGGTGCAAAAGTTTCTGCCAGGATCTTGGTAAAGATCCTCAGAGATTAGGAGAGGCCGAAGGGCAAGGCTCGGCTTTGAAAATGATGAGTCTCTTCCTCTATTCGCACTGCTTGCCGAAGAAATTGTTGGGAACTTTCCCTGATGGGAATGTGTAAATAGGCATCCTTTAAGTCTATGGTAGCCATGAAACAATCTGTCTGGAGCAGATTTCTGATTGAATAAATCGATTCCATTCAGAATTTCTTGTACCGGATAGCTTTGTTTAGTGGTTTTAGGTTGAGGATCAGGCGGTAGTTACCTGAAGACTTCTGTACTAAAAATATGCGAGAATAGAAACCCTTTCCTTCTTCCTGTTTCGGGACTGGTATAAGGAGACTTGGTCTACCATTTCCCCTATCAGTTGTGGTAAGGCCTTGGCTTCTGCCTGGTCTCTTGGTAACTGAGTAATCAATACTCTTGAGGGGGGACTTTTGCTGAACTCTAAGGCATAACCTCTTTCGATCCCTCCCCTGACAAATTTGATGGAGGTTAATTTCTGCCACTGTGGAAGGAATTGCTCCAACCTTCCTCCCACTTGGCACCTGGCATCAGTGTTTGTAACCCTCAGTCTTGGGATTTTGGCCAGGAGGGTTAAACAGTATGTTTGCCCCTGGCCTCTCTTTTTGGCCAGACCAGTGTTTTTTCGGTCTCTCTCTATATTGTGGATTTTCTCAATCCTCCTTTATTTGTCCCCTATAGGGGCGAAAACATTTTTTGGGGTAAAATTTCTTTTTGACCGGAAAAGTCTTTTTCCTATCGGCCATACGCTCCAGGGCCTCATCTAACTTGGAGCCAAAAAGGAATTTTCGCGAAAAGGGGAAACTACATAAGCGTAGTTTGGATGACGTGTCCCCCAAATGCCCCATGCCGTCAAAGACCAGGTCTGAATGCTTTGAGACCTTTGCTAAGGCGGCGTCAAGCTTTGGGGACTGGTTCCATACTGAATCAGGGTTATCATCAAATGGAAACCTTCTCTTTAGGCTACTTGAAATTAAGGATCTTTTTTCTGGTTCTGACCACTCCCTAAGGACCAGGTCTGCAATGGCTTGGTGTACTGGAAATACTTTGGGCTTCTTTTTGTTCAGTCACTGGTAAATCCTGTCATGCCTTAAGAGTGGAGTCTCTTCATTCTTGAACTTTAGGGTATCATAGATTGCACCCAGCAGTTCATCTACTTCCTCTTGAGTAAGTTTAAACCTGGTAGGTACTGAGGCTTCCTCCTGACTTTCGTCCTGTCCCAAGGATTGGGCAGAATCCGGGTCAGTGGTAATAAGGGAATTCTCCCTACTCTCCGAAGGCTCACCTGAGCCTGAATCTGCCAGAGTAGGTGAGGTGGGCACCTGTGCTGGCTGACTGGTGGTCCTGTTTGGGACCTGCACCTCTGTAACCAGCTTTCGAAATGACTGGAAAGTAAATTGCACCTCATCCTTGAAAGAACAGAGGAATTTTGAAAATGGAGAGTCTTCCTCCGCTTTCAATATATGGGTGTGATGCATGCAGGGCATAAAGTTTTGGAATAACTGGAGTCTTGTACTGCAGGCCGGGCATTCCGGCTTGCAGTGTGTAAAGCAAGGAAGGAGGACCCTCCCACATCCCATGCCGCCGCAGATATCGGCCATCACCGCCCTCTCCCTCGCCGGGCACTGGAGAGAGTGGGGACGGGGAACTCCAACTACTGCGGAGGGAACCCGTGGCCAAAAAGGAGGAGAGATTCTTTGCAGGGGATCCAAATGGCTTGTCCCTCCTTGCCATTACCGCCCTGGTCTGCTTCCTCTGAAAGGTATGTGAGGGGACTTCTGGCTGGCGGTGGCAGCCCTTGAGCAATGGAGCTCTCCAACTCAATCCCCTCTTTTAAAGGCTGGTTCCACCAGGGACTGCCTTTTAAAAGAGCTTTGGCAATGTGTTTCCTGTCCGTTGGGAGGAGTTCCATCTCTCAAGGGCTGTCCTGGAAGACGATTGAGGAAAAAAAATGGATTTTAAAAAAGTGGTAAACACTGAACCTCAAAAAGTGGCTTGGTCCTTAAGTGGTTAAAAACATCAATTTTGCTGTGTTTACATGTCGCGTTTGGCCACGTTTATGTTTAGATGCGTTTTTGGTTTCTGACCTGAAAAATGCCTGTAAATGAAAAGCTGCTAAACACAAGTTACCGCGCTTACAATCTCTTACAGGCATTTGGCATTTCAAATACCTCTGAACATCCGTCCTGAAAGCATTTTTTTGCTTTCCAAAAAATGCCTCTACATTCAACTGCCTAGAAATTACTATAAACAACCTTGGATACATGTACTCATAAGATAACAGAAGAGAGTTCAAGGGCAGCTTGGAAAAGAAAAAAAAAAAAAAAAAAAAAAAAAAAAAAAAAAAAAAAAAAAATCGCCCAACTGCTCTTAAACGTCTGTTTACCAGCAGCAGTGCACATGAAGCTTTAACCCATTTTAGTCTTCTGCAATTGTTTTCGTTTTAGGCTCCATTTATCCTGGATGCTATTTTAACCTCCCCTGAACAATTTTTTTGGCAGCTAGAGGCCAACGTCTAAAAAAGCTGTTTTGCCGGGTTTTGCATGCGGCGTTTAGTAGCATTGCGTCTAGGAGCATTTTTAAAGAATGTTTTTTTTTAATGGAAACGCCTGTAAACGAAACGGTCCTAGACACGAGTTAACGCGTTTAGAAGCTGTTTGGCGTTTCAAATGCCTCTGAACTGGCGTCTGTACCCATTTTTTTGCGTTCCAAAAAAATCCTTTAAACTCAACTGCCTGGAAATGGCCTTAAACGACCCTGTGTAAATGTACTGATAAGATAACATAGAAGAAAGTTCAGGGGCAGTGAAAAAACCGCCCAAATGCCTCAAAACGTCCGTTTACCAGCAGCAGTATAAATGGAGGCCTTAATCTTATTTAGCTAGCTAAATCTCCAGTACATTTTAGTTGCGTAAAATCAAATGGGTTTAGTTACATTGTCATGCATTATTTAAAGTGGTTGTAAAGTCCCACCCCCCCCCAAAAAAAAACCTGCAAAGCAAAGGCATAATGAGCTCATTATGAAATACTTACCTTGGAACGAAGCTGTTGCAGAGGTCTCGGCACACCGCTGTGACCGGCGACATGCTTCTTTCGGGTCTGCAGCTCCATCCAATCACAGCGCGGGCTCCAGCAATGCGATTGGCGGAGTAACGCTGACGTCACTGCCGCACATGCGCATGGGAGCCGTCATTTACGGTACGTCAACAGAAGAAGCGGTCTTCAGTGCGCACGTGACGATCACGTCGGCACATGCTGATACAGGGAATATCTCCTATATTCCCGGGACCTACAGGTAAGCCTTACTGTAGGTTTACCTGTAGTTTAAAGTGGTTGTCATGAGTTGACAACCACTTTAAGCATTTCTCTACAATTTCCAAATCCATTAAACATTAAAACCTTGGTTTGAGAGCATTTTGCGAGACAAGCAAAATTTTTAAATAAATTTTGACTTGATATACAAGCGATGTCTTGATATCCAAGTAGCGCCACTTCAATTCTGAGTATAAAAGAGAAGAGAGGCGCCTCTAAGTGTAGCAATATGGTTACATTTAATGAAGGTACAACATTTAGCAACTCACAAGGTTCATGATTAACCACTTAACAACCGGGCCTGTTTTTTGGGTTCGGTGTTTACAAGTTAAAAACAGTTTTTTTTGCTGTAAAATTACTTAGAACCCCCAAACATTATATATATTGTTTTTTTTTCTAACACCCTAGAGAATAAAATGGCGGTCATTACAAAACTTTATGTCACAACGTATTTGCGCAGCGGTCTTCCATCCGTGCTTTTTTTAAAATAAATTCCGTTTTTTTAGTTAAAAAATAAGAAAACAGTAAAGTTAGGCCATTTTTTTCCATATTGTGAAAGATAATGTTACGCCGAGTAAAATGATACTCAACATGTCATGTTTCAAAATTGCGTCCACTCGCAGAATGGCGACAAACTTTGCAACTTAAAAATCTCCATTGGCGACATTTATAAAATTCTACAGGTTAGCAGTTTTGCGTTACAGAGGAGGTATAGTGCTATAATTATTGCTCTCGCTCTAACGATCGCGGCGATTCCTCACATGTGTGGTTTGAACACCGTTTTCATATGTGGGCGGGACTTACGTATGCGTTCGCTTCTGCACACGAGCTCACCGGGATGGGGTGCTTTCATTTTTTTTTTTTTTTTTTATTTATTTTGCTTCTTAATTTTTATTTTTACACTGTTCTTATTAAAAAAAAAAAAATTTGATCACTTTTATTCCTATTACAAGAAATGTAAACATTCCTTGTAATAGAAAAAAGCATGACAGGTCCTCTTAAATATGAGATCTGGGGTCAGAAAGTGCTCAGATCTCATATTTACACTAAAATGAAAAAAAAAAAAAAAAAAAAAAAAAAAAAATTTGAAAAAAATGACAGGGCAAAAAAATAAACGGTCCCTTTAAGACCGTTGGGCGGACGTCACTTCTGATGTCACTTCCGCCCCGCCGTGTTATGGAGCCAAGTGAGCGGCTTCAGCAGCTCACGGACACTGGGGGGGGGGGGAACGGATCCGATCATCTCCGCCGCTGCCGGCGGGTCCGGTAAGCGGCAGAGATGACGGGAAAGCGGTGGGGGGCACCTCTCCCGCCGCTGATAAAAGTGATCTCGCGGTGAATCCGCCACTAAGACCACTTTTATGTTGTTCAGAATCGCCGGCTGAAAAAAAGGATATCTGAATGGTGCCTGCAGCTGCAGGCACCTTTCAGATATCACCACTCAAACCCGAGGACGTCATATGACGTTTTTAGTGGGCAAGTGGTTAAAACAGGCACATCCAAGTATGCAGGCATCTGGGGTAAAGCTGTCCACATAGACCATCATCGACACCGCCGTTGACGTCATGCCGTCCACGCTGCGCTCCACGAGCGCTACAAGCCTCGCTTTCAGATCGCTCTACTGCTGGGTAGTCTTCCTGGTCATGATTGCAGACTGACAGTGGTAAGAGCTGGTGGTGCAGAGGATGGTCTATGTGGACAGCTACCCTTGTGGAGGCTGCCATTCGTGGATAGACATTTTATGGTTACACAACCTATCACATTGATATCTATTTATATGGACTATAACCTGAAGGACTTCCGAATAAATGGTCGTGGAACAAATCATCTAAGTTACCATTATTTCTTATGGGGAAATTTGCTTTGATATACAAGTGTTTTGGATTACAAGCATGTTTCCCGGAAGGAATTATGCCCGCAATCCAAGGTTTTACTGTATACTCCTGGAGTGAAAAATCGAATAGGTTATTATTATTTATGGTATTAAGGTTTGAAAATGCCCTACAGACACAGATTTAGTCATTATATAAAGTCTTGAAGGTAAACCAAGTTTCTTTACAAGAATATGCTTTTTTGACATATGTGTAACGCACAGATCAGACAGCGTACTGCTCTCCCATAGTAGACAAGCTGTGAAGCCTATTGACAAGGAGCAGGTCTCCTTCAGGGGGCCTCAATATATCAGTATGAAGTGTGAGTGTGTGGTAGTGTGCAAGAGGGCGAACTACACAGCCAAGCCCCCCCACCCGCCATCCTAATAGAACATTACCCTTCAGGCTGCAGATAACAGCCATTGAACAGCCATTGATGGTC
This sequence comes from Glandirana rugosa, assembly GCA_018402905.1. NCBI lineage: Eukaryota > Metazoa > Chordata > Amphibia > Anura > Ranidae > Glandirana > Glandirana rugosa. The sequence goes on from BLSH010088107.1 coordinate 1,975,620, forward strand.
TAACCTGCCACTTGGACAGCCTCCTATCTACAAATGCCAGGCTCCATCCAGAGGAAGTAGGCAGAGTTCCATGGAAACTGGAAGTTCCAAGAGCAAATGTCCCTGCCTCACATTTTCGTTTCGTTTGTGAACGAAAACTTAATTTGATTTTCATCACTGTAAAAATGCCACTGACGAAAAATATGACAAAAACGTTTGTTGACGAAATTAACACTGGGTGCGAACATTTACATATGCGTGCATGACTTGCGTATACGTTCGCTTCTGCACATAAGCAGAGGGATGGGTCGCTTTCATTTTTATACATCTGTTTCTTATTTTATTTTTACACTTTAAAAAAAAATTGTAATCACTTTTATTCCTATTGCAAGGAATGTAAACATCTCTTGTAATAGAATCCCAATATTTATGGACCTGACTGTATATAGATGAAGGCAGGGTGAACAGCACTCAGTCCGATGCAGGTGCAGGGCAAGCAGACCATCCACCTGGTCATGTATAGGCAAAGTCCAAGGATTGCTGCACACAATATTTTATTGTAGTAAAATACATAATACAGAAGAGTTCCATTTAGTAACAGTTTCGTGCTGTCTCGTTATCGCCCTTCTTCAGACTTCGGAACATAATCTACTATAACATTTTCATCATACTCATTTAAATACTTTACATATCAGTTGGAATCAATTGCTGACTAATTGCATTATTGACATCACATTTGTATAGAATTACTTCTAAACTCATCAGCATAGTGAGACAGTCTATGTTCATTTCCAAATTCCAACACAATAGTTCAAAGTTTGACGTGTAATAAAAAGTTTGAAAATAAACTATCGTTCAACACTTTATTATTACCACTATGATGCTTCCGGTTCTTACCATACACGCCCCAATCTCATATTAAATGAAAAGATACAGATCCAATGCAGAGTTTCTTAATTCAATCCCTAAGACCCCTTTCACACCACTGAGTTTTTCAGGCGCTTTTGCACAAACAATAGCGCCTGAAAAACGCCCCTCAATACAATATGGGGCGGTGCGCTTGCAGGAAGGTAAAAAAAGTCCTGCAAGCCGCATCTTTACAGCGGTGTGGGAGCGGTGTATTCACCGCTCCTATACCGCTCCTGCCCATTGAAAACAATGGGGCAGTGCTCCCGAAGTGCCTGAACACCACTTCGGGAGCACTGCAAACAGGCACCCCAGTAACCCCTTGTGGGGGGGTTAAAAGCGCACCGCCGCTGTAATGAGCAGTAAAACGCTGCTAATTAGCGGCGTTTTACCGCTAACGCTCGGGCGGCTCCGGTGTGAAAGGAGCCTAATTTTAAGAGATTTTATGATGGTAATAAGACTATTTCTTTTCATTTATACCATACACACCCTGATCTGTCTACAATCTCATATTAAACGAAAAGATACAGATCCAATTCAGCATTCAACCCTTTCGGCTGAATAGTATCCAAAATATGTACCCATTTCACTTTTTTTCTGAGATTTAACTCTCGATCACCCCCTCTCCTATTCCGATTAACCCCATCGTTGCCTTTCATCATCGAATTGCACTGAATGCAATTAAGGCAAGGATAGGACCCGTTATTGCGGGGACCTAGAAAGGTCATTGGAGTTGTGGGGCTACTGTATTGGTCAGCCTGCACTAATCTGTCTCTCAGAGTCCTACCCCGTCTATATGAAGGAAGAATTGGCACGCCAAATGCTGCAATATTGGGGTAATTTTCACTGAGGACAGACCAGTGTCGCATGACAATACCAAAAATTTTTTGTGAAAATGGATGGTATTGTGTCACAATATATACACACACACGTATTGTAGTTGGTAAGTGGTTAATATCGCAAGGAACAAATATAAAAGCAACAGACTGGGTGCATGAGAAAAGAACAGAAAAGTAGACACTGTCCGTAATAACTGAAAAAAATACTGGGGGGGAATTTATTAAAACCGAAGCACACAGAATCTGGAGCAGTTGTGCACAGTAACCAAACAGCTTCTTGCTTCAGATTGTTCAGTTAAAAGCTTTGAAAATGAAAGCTACAAGCTGATTGATTACAATACACAGCTTCTCCAGTCTTAGTAAATTTCCCTCTATTCATTTTCTAAACGCTAACAACAATACCCAACTGAACCTCTAAGGAGGCGCCAGACGCCCAGACGCGCCTACACTGCCGCCTGCAAAACTTTGCGGCCAAAAGCAGCATCCGAAGATGCAAACACATCAACTTTATAGAACTTAGTGAAAGTGTGAACCGAGGCCCAAGTGGCCGCCTTGCACACCTGTGACACAGAGGCCTGGTGTCTGAAAACCCAGGAAATGCTAACAGCCCAGGTAGAATGAGCCGTGACCGGAAAAGGGGGAACCTTGCCCCGAAGAGAATATGCATGGGTCACGGTCTGTCTGATCCAACGAGAAATTGTAGCCGACGAGGCCGCCAACCCTTTGCACGGGCCGTCTGGCAACACAAACAAAGCATCAGCCTTTCAAAAAGAAGCTGTAGCAGCCAAGTACACTCGTAAGGTCCTCACTACGTCCAAAGCATGCAACTCAAACTCCTTTGGGTGCGATGGACGAGGGCACAATGAAGGAAGAACAATATCTTCATTAAATGTGAAAGGATGAAACCACCTTCGGAAGGAAGGAAGGAAGGAAGGAGAAGGTCGCAAGACCGCCTTATCCTTATGTATGACTAAGCAGGGAGACTTGCACGATAGTGCTGCTAATTCAGACACCCGTCTGGCGGAAGTGATGGCAACTAAAAAGGCCACCTTCTGCGACAGCAATGACGAAGAAATCTCCCTGATATTCTCAGAAGGCGGTTTCTGAAGAACAGAAAGCACCAAATTCAGATTCCACTGAGCCATCGGAACCTTCAGCCGAGACGCCACGTGTTGCACACCTTGCACAAAAGGTAGGAATCAACGTGTGCGAAGCTAAAGGTCTCTGAAAGAGAATCGCCAGAGCCGATATCTGGCCCTTGAGAGTACTCAAAGCCAGTTTTTTGTTCAGGCCCGGTTGTAAAAAAGTCAGGACCCTGGACACGACATAAGAGTGAGGGTTATGGCCCTCCGCCTCGCACCAAGCTATATAAGCCTTCCAGGTGCGGTGATAAATCTTGCGAGAAGTACACTTGCAAGCTTTTAACAAAGTAGGGATCACGGAGTCAATGACTCCCCTGTCTCTCAGCACCTGGGACTCAATAGCCAAGCCGTCAAAGCCAGCGAGGGTAAAGCAGGGTGCAAGATGGGTCCCTGAGACAGAAGATCGTCTCGCAGCGGGAGCCGCCAAGGGGCATCTGCCACCATTCGCACCACGTCAGCGTACCAAGTGCGCCGAGGCCAATCTGGAGCCACCAGGATTATTGGTATCCCCTCCGCCACTATCCTCAGTATCAATCGCGGGAGCAGTCTTATCGGAGGTAAAGCGTACAGAAGACGAAAACGGCCCCAGGGGGCCACCAGAGCGTCCGTGGCCACTGCCAACGGATCCTTCGTTCTGGACACAAAGGTCTCCACCTTGTGATTGAACCGAGACGCCATGAGATCCACGTCCGGCGTCCCCCATTTGCGGCAAATTTGATTGAACACCTCCGAGTGTAGAGACCACTCTCCCTGGTCCAGCGTCTGGCGACTGAGATAGTCTGCCTGCCAGTTCTCCACACCCGGAATGCAAATGGCTGAGATCGCCGGAACGTGACGTTCCGCCCAACGTAGTATCAGAGCTGCCTCCGTGGCAGCTGCTGGACTCCTTGTGCTGCACTGATGGTTCACATACGCCACTGCTGTGGCATTGTCCGATTGAATTAGAATCGGACGACCCTGCAATCTCACTGCCCAGTGAAAAAGGCACAATCTGATTGCTCTCAGCTCCAGAACGTTGATGGGGAGGCGAGCTTCCTGCGCCGACCAACGGCCCTGGGCTGACAGCAGCCCCAGGATCCCTCCCCAGCCCAAAAGACTGGCATCCGTGGTGATGATCACCTAATGGAGGGGCAGGAACTACTTCCCCTGAATCAGGGCTGACTTCCGAAGCCACCAGGTCAGAGACGCCCTGGTCTGGGAGCTCAGACGGATCAGAAGGTCCAATGACCGAGGTGACCTGTCCCACCGAGCCAGAATTGCTCGCTGAAGGAGACGAGTGTGACTCTGGGCAAAAGGTATCGCCTCGAACGACGAAACCATGAGCCCCAGCACCCGCATACAGAACCTTAATGAAGACTGACGGTGCTACAAGAGGGTGCGCACTGCAGAGACAGCAACTTGGCCGAAGGGAGGAATACCTTTGCTTGCTCTGTGTCCAGAATTAGACCCAGATTCTCCAGGCGATGGGATGGAGAGACCGATGACTTCTTCAGGTTCAGCAGCCAGCCAAAGTCCTGCAGTGAGGTCATTATGATACCCACATTTTCCTCCAGAGCCGAGGCGGACTCCGCTCGCAGGAGCAGGTCGTCCAGGTAGGCTACTACCGCAATGTCTCTCTGTCGCAGCAACGCCAACACCGGTGCTAGCAGTTTTGTGAAAACTCGAGGTGCCGAGGCCAGGCCGAACGGGAGTGCCACAAATTGAAAATGGAGGTCTCCCACCTCAAAGCGCAGGAAGTACTGATGTAGTGGATGAATGGGTACATGGAGGTATGCATCCCTGATGTCCAGGGATGCCAGAAATTCCCCCTGATGAAGGGTGGCCACGACCGAGCGGATAGATTCCATCCGGAATTTCCGCGCCCTGACATACCGGTTCAGGGCCTTCAGGTCCAGTACGGGCCGAACCCTCCCCCCCCTTTTTTGGGAACCATGAAAAGATTCGAGTAGAACCCTCTAAACCTCTCTACTGGGGGCACTGGCACGATCACCCCCTGGTCTGAGAGTGCTTGTACAGCCCCAAAAAGGGCCTCCCGGCGTTCCTGCGGGAGCCCTATATTTGATGGGAAGAACCTGTCTGGGGGTAGAGGGTCGAACTCTATCCTGTACCCGGTGGACACCACTTCCCCGACCCAGCGGTCGGATATGCGAGTCAGCCACCGGTCTGCGAACCCCAGAGGACGTCCCCCCACCCGTAAACTGGGTGGGGGCAACCCATCAGGCTGAGGACTTGTCCTCTGCCTTTTCGGTTTTGCGCTGCCACTGCCGTCTTCCCGCCCCTGCAGGGACCTTACCAGAGCGGGTCCCTTTACCCGCTGCGCCCGGGGCGCGAAAAAACTTCGGAGGAGGAGGGGGCCCCTGTCTACGGCGAAACGCACGCCTACGGGGCTCTGGAAGGAAGGTACTCTTACGTCCCGTGAAGTCCATAATAATCTCATCCAAGCGTGGACCAAATAGACGTCCACCCTGAAAAGGGAGGTCAGCAAGACCTTTTTTGGAAGCGTGGTCACCGGACCAAGAACGCAACCAAAGTATCCGTCTGAGTATGACGACAAATATCGTTATTCTGGAGAACATCGGCAGTAAGTCAACGGCACTTGAAACCTTGGAGCAAAAACTCAGCCTTCTGTGGCGCATCCATCAGGCGACCGCCTTCCAGGTACTTCTGGAGCTCTTCCATACACTCGGACAGATGTTGCGCCGCTATGGCGCACGCCAAGGCCGGTCGCACAGCGGAACCTGCCACTAGGAACAGCGACTTTAAAAGCACCTCTGTTTTTCTATCAGCTGGATCCTTAAAAGAAGGAGTCCCTTCCAGAGGGATGGTCGTCGCCTTACTAAGGCATGCTATCGGTGGGTCCACCACAGGCGATTCCCATCTTTTCAAAAAGCTTTCCTCAAAGGGATAGCGAGCAGCGAACCGTTTTGACAGCGAAGAAGAGTGCTGTGGACGCTGCCATTCACGATAAATAAAATGATCAAAAAAGTAATTGTAGGGATAAGCCTTGGGGGCCCTAGGGGGCCTAGAGGACCCACACACATACGCAGCAGACTGCGATTCACCATCCTGACCCAGTTGCAGCTTAGTGCGAATGCCAGCGATAATGGTAGCAACCAACGATTTCTCGCGCGCAGCCGCCGCCCCCTGATCCCCTTCGCCGTCCGATGGGCCCAGTTCCCCATCGGATAGGTCCACTGGGGTCTCTGAGACCCCTGAGGCCACTTCCAGTTCAGAATCCCTCCTGATGAATAAAGAGGAGGAGGGGGACGCTTCTTGGGGGCCTGTTGGGCGACCTCCGCCCGGGGGAGAAATTCGCTAAAGACCGCCCGGTCCAAAAATGCCCCTTGCGCAAATTGCGCCGCCGCTGATGCCTCCTCAGCAGGGTCAGCAGTGTAATCTGCCATCGTCTTCCCCCAGAAAAACACTCTTAGTGACACACAGAGGACTAAAGAGAATGAGGCACCCCCACACTGCTGCACACCACCGCCCACAGTGCACCAGGTAAACCAGGAGGACTGCACCCACCGCCACCAGCACCCACAGGGAGCCCAGCTATACTTGCTGTTCCGCTGCCTGTAACCTCTGGATGTATCGTCAGAAGAGCCGCGCCGTCAGAACACCCTTCCACAGAGAAGGAAAAAACGCTGCAGACACGTGTATTGCAGAGGATGCAGTCAAAATGGCCAGCGTTAAACACTAGAGGCCAAAAGACACCTTCAGGGAACGTGCAGTACCACAAACGGCCGCTCTGAGCGCTAGAGGGAAAGCCCCATAGGCCCAAAATGTCAGCGGCTACGGCAAAATGGCGTCGGTCCGCCGCAAAATGGCGGGCGATCACCGCATGGCGGCAACAAAACAGAACGAACGGCCTAGACGATCGGTGTGGGGGGGGGGGGAAGGAGGGGTGCGGGGGGTGAACGGGAGCTCTACGTGTCCCACCAGCGGCTACCCAGCAAGAATTTTTTTTTTTTGTGCAGCCGCCGGCCCTCCTTTCCGCCCCTAAAAAGGGGGGAGAGGCAGGAACTCTCACTCACCACTCCGACGAGCGCCGTGGGTAGCCACCCAGTCGCAGACCTTCCGCCCCCTCTTGGACGGTATGCTGCGGGCCAGAAAATCGCCCCTTGTCGAATCGCATCCGGGGCTGGGCGCAAGGGGGGGTCACCCCCGGCCGCCCGCACGGAACGGGCACGATGCGGCGGGTCCCCATACGTCGGGACTGGCTCGCATCAGTTGGCCAGGTCGGGGAGGGTACAGAGCCCAAGGACCCTCTATGCCCCGCCCGGCTTCTTGATAGCAGATCAATGAGGTCTTGATAGAAGTCAAATAAAAGAAAACTTAAAATAAAAAAATGGTCACAAACAGGACCACAAATTCCCCTAAAGGGAAGCCAGGTCAACTCCTTGCAAACTAGGCATAAGAACTGAAGAGCTATGCTATGAGGTGGTTTATGTAGGAATAGAGGGCGGCCCCCATGGGAGGGGCCAGCTGTTTCTTTTCCCTGCCTAGTTAACACCTAGTGGGACAAGCATAAACCCCACACGTCATGATGAGCTGCGTCTGTCAGTGAACGATAGGAGAAACTGGATTTTTATTTGTAAGCAGCAAATCAGAAAAACTGGATTTTTTTGACTTAACGTAAAATCCCTTTCTCTGAGTTTGTCGACAGGCACAGCGACTCTTAGGACTAAGTGGGTTATACTGCCCTCTTCAGGAGTTTACTAGGCAGAACAGGCAGTTCTAACAGCAAAAAGAGCAGTAACAGACACAGCCCCTCCAAGGGGGCAGTCCCCACTGGCCGATAACCCCACACCCAGCTCCTGCTAGCTCAGTTTTTTCTGCCTAGTGCAAGGAGTTAGACCTAGGCTCCCTGTTGGGATCTGTGGTACCTCTCTGGTCCACTGCGGCTGTCAGGAAACAGCCTCACAGATGAAGACTTCAATCGAGCAGCCGTGCTGGGCAACAGGCTGGGTCTCGGACCCAGGTAGTCTCCCCAGCCGGCCATCACGCTGTAGACCAGATGCTTCGGATGAGTCAAACACGAGAAGCCCATAACAAGCAGTGCAACATCCAGAGGGGTGGGTGCTGTGCCTGTCGACGAACTCAGAGAAAGAGATTTTACGGTAAGTCAAAAAAATCCAGTTTTCTCTTTCGTTCGTTGACAGGCAGAGCAACTCTTAGGACTAAGTGGGACGTCCAAAAGCAGTGCCAAAAAATGATGGTTGGGTAACAGAACAACACCCAACTGAACCCTCAGTGAGGAACCACACGTGTCTCACACGGCCGCCTGCAAAACTTTGCGGCCAAAACGCAGCATCTGAGGATGCTAAAACATCAACTTTGTAAAACTTTGAGAAGGTGTGCACAGAGGACCAAGTAGCCGCCTTGCACACCTGACACACAGACGCCTGATGTCGAAAAGCCCAGGAAGTGCTAATCGCCCTGGTAGAGTGAGCCGTGACCAGGAAGGGAGGCTCCAGACCCCGAAAAGCATAAGCTTGGGTTACCGTCTGTCTAATCCAACGTGAAATAGTGGCTGATGAGGCCGCCAAACTTCTGCGTGGGCCATCTACCATGACAAAAAGAGCGTCTGAACTCCGAAAGGAGGCCGTGGACGCCAGATACACCCGCAGGGCCCGAACAACATCCAGGGAGTGCAAAGCAACCTCCTTAGGATGAGATGGGTGCGGGCAAAGTGAAGAAAGGACAATGTCCTCATTGATGTGGAAAGATGACACCACCTTCGGCAAAAAAGAAGGAGATGGGCGCAAAACTGCCTTATCCTTGTTTAGGACCAGATAAGGAGACCTATAAGACAGAGCCGCCAACTCAAGACACCAGCCGGGCAGATGTAATGGCCACCAGGAAAGCCACTTTCTGCGAAAGCAATTGTAGAGAGATTTCCCTGATGTTCTCAAAAGGCGGCTTCTGAAGTACCGAGAGGACCAAATTGAGATCCCATGGCGCCAAAGGCGACCGTACCTGGGGGACGACATGCTGAACCACCCTGCATGAAAGTACGGATCAAAGAATGCGTCCCCAAAGGACTCTGAAAAAAGATCGCCAGAGCAGAAACCTGACCCTTGATAGTGCTCAACACCAGGTTCTGGTCGAGGCCCTTCTGTAGGAAGGCCAGAACCCGAGACACCGAGAAGGAGCGAGGGTTCCACCCCCCGACCTCGCACCAGGCGATGTAAGCCTTCCAGGTGCGGTGGTAAATCTTACGTGAAGTAGCCTTACGTGCCTTCAACATGGTAGGAATCACCGAGTCGGACACCCCCCGATCCCTCAACACCTGGGATTCAATAGCCAGGCTGTTAAAGCCAGAGAGGGTAAAGCAGGGTGCAAGATGGGCCCCTGCGACAGAAGATCCTCGCGAAGCAGGAGTCGTCAGGGGACGTCCACCACCATCCGCACTACGTCTGCGTACCAAGGACGCCTTGGCCAATCTGGAGCTACCAGAATGGTCAGAATGCCCTCCGCCTCTATTCTGCGCAGGAGGCGCGGAAGCAGTTTGAGAGGAGGAAAGGCATAGATGAGTCTATACCGATCCCACGGAGCTACAAGAGCATCCGCCGCGTCCGCTAAGGGATCCCTTGTCCTGTTCACAAAGGTCTGCACCTTCCAATTGAGACGGGACGCGAGCAGGTCCACGTCCGGGACACCCCATCTCAGGCAAATCTGATGAAACACATACGGGTGTAGGGACCACTCTAGAAACAAAAAAGCACACAAGGGCTCGCTGGCCTAGCGCATTATCCTCGGTAAAAATATAAATTTAATAAAAATCATAAAAACATACTCACAAACAGATTCAGATAACAGGCATATACAGTACTGGAATGGCTACGGATCCAATCCACTGTCTCCTACTGGTATCCTAGATGTGCTGGCTAACGCTTTTCGAGGCCACAGCCTCTTCCTCAGAGCCTGTGAGGAAGAGGCTGTGACCTCGGAACGCGTTAGCCAGCACATCTAGGATACCAGTAGGAGACGGTGGATTGGGTCCGTAGCCGTTCCAGTACCGTATATGCCTGTTATCTGAATCCGTTTTTATGATTCTTATTAAATTTATATTTTTACCGAGGATAATGCGCTAGGCCAGTGCGCCCTTGTGTGCTTTTTTGTTTCTTTAGTGTATCGGGACTTCCTCAGTCCACTACGTGGCGGCAAGGTGGCATGTTACACGGTATTATCACAAACAGATATCTCCTCCTCACCATTGTAGAGAAGATTCTCTTAAGCGCAGGAAAGAACTAGTACTTTGGCTGTGTAGGGACCACTCTCCCTGGTCCAGGCGCTGACGACTGAGATAGTCCGCCTGCCAATTTTCTATGCCCGGTATGTGGACGGCAGAGATTGCCAGAACGTGACTTTCTGCCCACCGCAGGATGGGGGCTACCACCGAGGCCGCAGCCGAGCTTCTCGTCCCGCCCTGATGGTTCACGTATGCTATGGCCGTGGCATTGTCCGACTGAACCCGGACTGGGCACCCGTGTAGCCTCAACGTCCAATGGGAGAGGCGGCACCAAAAAGCCCGCAATTCCAGGACATTGATCGGGAAATGAGACTCCTCCAGAGACCACCATCCCTGGGCTGAAAGCAACCCCAGGACTCCACCCCAGCCTATCAGGCTGGCGTCCGTCGTGATCACTGTCCAGTGAAGGGGGAGGAAACTTCTCTGACCGAAGAGCCGGGGACCGCAGCCACCAGAGCAGCGAGGCCCTCACTGGGTGATCCATCCTGATAACCCGATCCAGCAAAGATGGGGACCTGTCCCATCTCAGGAGAATCTCGCATTGCAGAACTCGGGTGTGATACTGAGCATAAGGGACCACCTCGAAGGAGGCCACCATTAGGCCCAGGACCCGCATGCAAAACCGAAGTGAGGCCCATTTCTGGGACAGCAGGGACTGAACCGCCGACTGAAGCGTCTGCCACTTGGTTGGCGGAAGGAAAACCTTCGCTTGGGCCGCATCCAGGATCAGCCCCAGATACTGCAGGCGGTGAGAAGGAATCAGGACCGACTTTGGGAGGTTGATCACCGATCCGAATTCCTGCAGAGTATGCAGGGTAATCGTCACACTGTCCCTGAGCGCTGGAGCCGACTCCGCTTGCAGGAGAAGGTCGTCCAGATACGCCACCACCGCGATACCCCTCTGTCTCAGCAACCGGGGCCCGCAGTTTGGTGAAGACCCGAGGCCAGACCAAATGGAAGAGCTACGAACTGGTAGTGATCCTCTCCAACTGCAAAGTGCAGGAAGCGCGGGTGCTGGGCGCAGATGGGCACATGCAGGTACGCATCTTTGATGTCGAGGGAGGCCAGGAAGTCGCCCTGGTGCAGGGCCGCTACTACGGAGCAGACCGACTCCATGCGAAAGCTGTGAACCCGCACAAACCTGTTGAGGTCATTCAGATCCCGAATGGGAAGAACACCATCCTTCTTCAGAACCACGAACAGGTTGGAATAAAACCCCTGAGAACGTTCCACCTGAGGAACGGGAACAATCACCCCTTGACCCAGCAGGTCCTGCTCAGCCCCGAACAGGGCGCGCAGCCTGCCCGCAGATAGCTGCAGGTTGGAGGCGAAGAACCTACTGGGGGGCGGGAATGGAATTCTATGCTGTACCCCGAGGAGACCACCTCGAGCACCCAGCGGTCCGAGATGCGGGAAGACCACCTGTCCGCAAACCCCAGGAGACGTCCCCCCACCCGAACGCCGGGCGGGGGCAACCCTTCATGCGGAGGAGACCTTGTCCCCTAGCTTGGAGCGCTTACACGGCCAGAGATGCTTCTGTCCACCCGCGGGGGCCTTGGCGGGCTGTGGACCCTTGCCCGAGGCACGGGAGGGATGAAAAGACCGCCTATAGGCCGGAAAGGAAGGCCCCTGACGGCAACGGGAGTCCGCACTCTTCCTGGGCTCTGGGAGGAAGGAGCTCTTCCCTCCGGTGAGATCTTTGATCACCTCGTCCAGGGAGTCACGAAGAGCTGCCCCCCCTGGAAAGGTAGATCCGCCAGGGTCCTCTTAGAAGGCAGGTCCACAGACCAACACTTCAGCCAAAGCCACTGCCTGGCCACCACAGAGACCGCGGACGCCTTAGATATCAGGGGGGCTGCCTCCAGGGCAGCATCGCACAGATACTGAGCCACCTGAACCATCCGGTCAGCGAGGTCCACACACTCAGGAGAAACCTGAGTCCTGATCAACTCGCTGTGCAACTGCTTTGCCCATTCACTGAGCATTTGCGACGCCAGCGCAGAGGCCACCACGGGCCGCATGGCCGATCCGTCAGAATAAATAGGGACCTGACACAAGCCTCAGCCTTCCTGTCAGCCAGGTCCTTAAAGTACGACGTGCCCTCCACTGGGATGGTGGTCGCCCTGCACAGGCGGGACACCGGTGGGTCAACCACAGGGGACGAAGCCCACTTCTTCAATAACTTATCCTCAAAGGGATAATGCAAAGCGAAACACTTCAGTATAGGAAGGGAGCTCTGAGGCTGAGCCCAATCCTTATAAACAAACTTATCGAGAAAGTCCACATATGGAAAGACCTTAGCCGCAGGGCCCTGTCTGTGTGACCCGAAGGGAACGGGCACCCTCCGAGAGGGTCCCGACGTTTCTTCCAATCGCAGGGTCTCACGCACTGAGATGATCAGAGCGTCTACGAAAGCCTTCTCGTGCGCAGCACCGGACGGCTTAAACTCATCCCCGCTATCAGGAGCGTCGGGAAGCTCGCCATCTGACAGCTCGAGGGGGGTCCCCGCAACAGAGGAGCCTCCCTCGTGGTCTGAGTCCTCCCCCGAAGAAGGGGAGGAAAGGAGCGCTTTTTGGCGTCCCTGTGGTCCAACAGTGACTCTACCCGGGAGACAAACGTCTCCAGGACCGTCGACATTGCGTCTACTAGAGCCCCTGGAGTGCTGGCTGCAGGCACCAAGAGGTCCGGTGGGGAAGCACCCGCATCGGCTGCCATACTGTCACCCACCCTGGCAATGCCCACCAAATAAGGCCTATTGCCGGGAGACCACTGCACCCCCCACCCCACAGCTGAGCAAGGCTGGGCAGAAGGGACACCCCAAAGGGACTCACCACCCGACCCGGAGAGGAGCTGCCTGCTGCCGCTGTCCACCGATGTCTTCACCCACTCCTGCTGCCCCCTGTCGCAGTGCTCAGAGCTGCTGCCAGGGAGAACCGCGCTGTGCTGGGGGGGGTAAATCTGCGCCAAACACCAGCCAGGACCGCCCCAAGGCCTCACATCCACGTGTAGACACAGGGAAAATGGCCGCCCTGTACACTAGAGGCCAAAACACCCCTGTAACAGGGCCGCGGCTACACAAAAATGGCCGCCGGGCGCTCCCTAGGCCTAAACAGTGCGGCCGGCTACAAGAGCGCGCTGACCGCCGCAGCTCAAGGCAGGTGGGGGGAGGTAGGGCGAGGTGGAGGGAGCCTTGCCCCGGAGAGACCACCCTTGAAGCCCCCGGGGGGTGCGACAGCGGGGTACCGGAGGTATGGGGGGGGCGGGGCACTAGCGAGGAAGGGGGGAACCACCCATCGCACTCACCCCGGAGGGGAGGGGACCCGCCAGCTCCCCCCTGGACCCCCGAGGGGGAGCGTACTTACCCCATCTAGACGGGCGGTGCGTGGATCCCACCAAAGACAGCGTTTGCGCTCCCGGCTAGGCCAGAGGGAGCTGTCGGCCCAGGACGCACTGCGTGCGACGGCGGGGAGTTTAACCCGCAGGGCCATCCTGTCCGGTTCGGGGCTTCTCGCGTTCGACTCAGCGCAAAGCATCCGGTCTAGCAAGTGATGGCCGGCTGGGGAGACTACCTGGGTCCGAGACCCAGCCTGTTGCCCAGCACGGCTGCTTGATTGAAGTCTTCATCTGTGAGGCTGTCTCCTGATAGCCGCAGTGGACCAGAGAGGTACCATAGATCCCAACAGGGAGCCTAGGTCTAACTCCTTGCACTAGGCAGAAAAAACTGAGCTAGAAGGAGCTGGGTGTGGGGTTATCTGCTAGTGGGGACTGCCTCCTGGGAGGGGCTGTGTCTGTTACTGTTCTTTTTGCTGTTAGAACTGCCTGTTCTGCCTAGTAAACTCCTGAAGAGGGCAGTATAATCCACTTAGTCCTAAGAGTCGCTGTGCCTGTCGAGGAATGAAAGCGAAAGATTTAGTCTTTAAATGGTTAAACCAAACATCTTCTATACCCCAGACTTAATTCCTTTGAAGTAATTACATTGTATCTCTTTTAGCTTCTTTTATCAGCAGTGACTTCAGAACTTGGCTTTCTGCCCAGACTTGTCAGTCTGCCCAGAGACTCAAGTCGCTCCGACTTAGAAAAGACTTCAGGCGACTTGCATTGACTTTTATCAGTCAAGTCGCGCTGAGTGGCCCCGCAAGTCAGACTCCATTGTCTGATGGAGATCGCGGGGGGGGGGGGGGGGGGGGGGGGGGGGGGGGGGGGGGGGGGGGGGGGGGGGGGGGGGGGGGGGGGGGGGGG
>BLSH010088107.1:2002731-2013752 GCA_018402905.1 Glandirana rugosa
CCCCCCCCCCCCCTCCCCACATACCTTTTTTTCACACGTTGCCTCAAAATATTTTTACCAATGCTTCAATTAGGTTACAGAGATATACATACATACATACATACATACATACATACATACATACATATATATATATATGGGCATCTTTTTTATAGTACACACACGCACACATATATATTTGTATTTAAGTTTGGGTACTCTTTTTATAAGCCCATATATTTCCCACTAATTATTCCTTATTGTGGCTATTCGTTCCATATATAAATGTATATGTATTATCTTATTTTTATATATGCTCGTCTGTCAGCCCTGAAGAAGGGGGAGTCCATTCCCTTGAAACGTGCTGGCTCGATGTACATGTTTACTCTTTTAATAAACATCATATGATGAACCATACATCAAAGTTGCAGTTTTTTGGACATCAGGCGCTCCTTCTGTCCTGCCCAAGTCGTCTTTTTTATTATTATACAGGATTTATAATGCACAGCAACAGTTTATGCAGCGCTTTAAAACTTGAGGGTAGACCGTACAAATACAATACACTTAAATACAGTAGGAATCAGAGGGCCCTGTTCGTTAGAGCTTACAATCTAAGAGGGAAGGTCAAGAGATGCAAGAGGTAATAACTGAGGGGGATGTGCTGATGGAGATGATAAATGTACAATTGTTAGATGGGAGCCAGATTGCCTTCTCTGAAGAGATGAGTTTTCAGAGGTCGTCTTAAGGTCGACAAAGTAGGAGAATGTCAGACAGACTGGGGAAGAGCATTCCAGAGGATGGGAGAGGCTCTGGCGAAGTCCTGGAGGCGAGCATGGGATGAGGTGACAAGGGAGCTAAAGAGCAGGAGGTCTTGGGAGGAGCGAAGAGATCGATTTGGTTGGTATTATGAGACCAGGTTAGTGATGTAGCTGAGGGGCAGGTTGTGGATGGATTTATAGGTTACTGTTCCCATCTTGAATTTAATTTGTTGGTTGAGTGGCAGCCAATGGAGGCATTGACATAGGGACCCGAGTATCTGTCACCAGCTCATCAGAGTACCCAAGTACCTGTCACCAGCCCATAAAAGTACCCAAATAACTGTCACCAGCCCATAAGAGTAACCGAATACCTGTCACCAGCCAATAAGAGTACCCGAGTACCTGTCACCAGCCCATCAGAGCACCCGAGTACCTGTCACCAGCCCATCAGAGTACCCGAGTACCTGTCACCAGCCCATCAGAGTACCCGAGTACCTGTCACCAGCCCATCAGAGTACCCGAGTACCTGTCACCAGCCCATCAGAGTACCTGAGTACCTGTCACCAGCCCATCAGAGTACATTGTCACCAGCCCATCAGAGTACATTGTCACCAGCCCATCAAAGTACCCGAGTACCAGTCACCAGCCCATCAAAGTACCCAAATACCTGTCACCAGCCCATAAGAGTACCCAAATACCTGTAACCAGCCCATAAGAGTACCAGAGTACCTGTCACCAGACCATCAGCGTGCCCGAGTACCTGTCACCAGCCCATCAGAGTACCCGAGTACCTGTCCCCAGCCCATCAAAGTACCCGAGTACCTGTCACCAGCCCATAAGAGTACCCGAATACCTGTAACCAGCCCATAGGAGTACCTGAGTACCTGTCACCAGACCATCAGCTTACCAGAGTACCTGTCACCAGACCATCAGCGTACCCGAATAGCTGTCACCAGACCATCAAAGTACCCGAGTACCTGTCACCAGCCCATCAAAGTACCAGAGTACCTGTCACCAGCCCATCAAAGTACCAGAGTACCTGTCCCCAGCCCATCAAAGTACCCGAGTACCTGTCACCAGCCCATAAGAGTACCCGAATACCTGTAACCAGCCCATAGGAGTACCTGAGTACCTGTCACCAGACCATCAGCTTACCAGAGTACCTGTCACCAGACCATCAGCGTACCCGAATAGCTGTCACCAGACCATCAAAGTACCCGAGTACCTGTCACCAGCCCATCAAAGTACCAGAGTACCTGTCACCAGCCCATCAAAGTACCAGAGTACCTGTCCCCAGCCCATCAAAGTACCCGAGTACCTGTCACCAGCCCATAAGAGTACCCGAATACCTGTAACCAGCCCATAGGAGTACCTGAGTACCTGTCACCAGACCATCAGCTTACCAGAGTACCTGTCACCAGACCATCAGCGTACCCGAATAGCTGTCACCAGACCATCAAAGTACCCGAGTACCTGTCACCAGCCCATCAAAGTACCAGAGTACCTGTCACCAGCCCATCAAAGTACCAGAGTACCTGTCACCAGCCCATCAAAGTACCCGAGTACCTGTCACCAGCCCATGAAGGTACCCGAATACCTGTCACCAGCCCATGAAGGTACCCGAATACCTGTCACCAGCCCATCAAAGTACCCGAGTATCTGTCACCAGCACATCTGAGTACCCAAGTACCTGTCACTAAACCATGAGAGTACCCGAGTACCTATCTTCAGCCCATCAGAGTACCCAAGTATTTATCTGCAGCCCATGCCTCATACCTTGGGGTGTTTGCTTTCCAAAATGGGGTCATTTTGTAGGCAATTCCACTGTCCTGGTGCTGCAGGACCTTCAAAAGTGTGATAGGTAGGAATGAAATTAGATGTGTAATTTATGCTCCTAGAACGCCTGAAGGTACTACTTCAATGTTGGACCTCTGTATGTGGCCAGGCTGTGTAAAAGTTTCACACATGTGGTATCGCCATATTCCGGACGAGTAGCAGAATGTATTTTGGGGGGTAATTTTAGCTATGTACATGCTATGTGTTAGAAATATCTTATAAATTGACTTGTGGAAAACAATGAACCATTCAAAAGACTCATAATGCCTGAAGAGGCACTCGATAGGAGGAAAGGGCCAGAAGAGCAGAAGAGGGACCCGAGAAGAGGAGGATCCGGGCTGCTCTGTGCAAATCCAACTGCACAGAGGAGGCAAGCATAACATGTTAGGAATAACATGACCCATTACTCACTGTTTGGGGCTTCGTATTCACTTCTTTTCATTTATATGAACTGGTCGATGTAACATCTATCATTTACTATCTGTTATGTGTGGATTTGGTTTACCCTGATGTGTCTGGTCACATATATTTGCCTATTGGCATTTTGGACTCGAACTGAGTTTACCGACCCTATTTAATATATCTGAATGTGTTGGATATGCTTACCACCTTTTTGTACTGTGTGGTGAATAGCTCACATTGGTTGTAAGTACTGATATACCTTTTGCCAATTAGGATATCAGTCATTATGTTCGGATCTACTATTTAGAGAGAGCGCTGCACTTTTATTATTCCTATTAATTGCACTGGTTGTCAGGTGTTGTGCTGGTGGCTGTCTTGTGTTTGAGCTAAGCAAAGCGCGGTGATTCTTCCTTTCAAGTATAACATGTTTGTTTTTTTTAAACGAGCCTTTACAATCACTTTAAGAACTACAGCTGGAAGCAATGCTGCTACTAATTAGAAAAAAAAAAAAAAAACACCTCTTCTTTCCAATTCTCTTTTACCACAATCATAATGTATATAGAAGATCTTGTTTTCCAGGTATAATGAAGTGGTATGGGGCCCACGCATTCTCTGTCCAGTGATCACCAATTCTGGGGTTTCATTGTAGCATCTAATTAATAAGCAACTACAGCCTACAGGTAAACAACCATTTGAAATACATATAAATGATTCTTCAGGGTTGATTTACTAAAGGGTCCCTTCACAATGGCGATCCACCCGGTGGACTCTGGTTTGCTTTGCAATGCCTCGCATAGAAGTGCAACTAAAAGGCAAAACTTTTTAGTTTAGGATAGAGCAGAGAGGGATTAAAATGCGTCAGTTTTTTTTTTCTGTTTTGCCCAATAGGGAGATTCCTGCTGAGAACCCGGGGATCGGTCGTAGAGAGGCAGAACAGTTGGTAACAAGGCAGACCGCTGTTATGCTAGTAAGACTGTTTCTGCTAACCTGGAACACAGATCTTCCCCCCCAGTTAGAAAACACTCATAGGGAACACAGTTAACCCCTTCCCTGCCAGTGTCATTTATACAGTGACAGTGCATTTTTTTTAGCACTGATCACTGTATAGGTGTCACTGGTTCCCAAAAAGTGTCACTTAGTGTCAGATTTGTCCGCCACAATGTCGCAGTCCAGAAAAAAAATAAATACATAAATTGCTGATCACAGACATTACTAGTAAAAACATTTTTTAAAAAATGGCATAAAAATATCCCGAAGCTTGTAGACGCAATAACTTTTGCACAAACCAATCAATATATGCTTATTGGGATTTTTTTAAACAAAAATATGTAACAAGATACATATTGGCCTAATAATGTTTTTTTTTTTTTTCCTCAAAATTGTGGGTCTCTTTTTGTTTATAGCGCAAAGAATAAAAAACTGCAGAGGTGATCAAATACCACCAAAAGAAAGCTCTATTTGTGGGGAAAAAAAAAGTACAAACATTTTATTTGGATACAGTGCCGCACGACCGTGCAACTGTCAGTTAAAATAACGCGGTGCAGTATAGCAAAAGAATGGCCTGGTCAAGAAGGGGGTAAAACCTTCCGGGGCTGAAGTGGTTAAACAGTGACAGGGATCCATCAGTGACGTGTACCAGTGCATTTTGCAGAATATCAAAACAGACCACATGTGAATCAGACCTTACTCTATTCAAAAAAATAAAAATAAAAAAAAAATCTGTGAGAAGTGTACAATGCACCGGCATTAAGCTTGCATTCACACTTAAGCCTCGTACACACGAGCCAATGGTTGGTCAACCGAATGTCCAACTTTTGTGCAAATTGGGCAACGGCAGTTTGGTCTAGCGTACTGATGAGTCAAGTAATCTGCCAACAAAGCTGAACGTAGTGACGTGTTACGAGTGCATAGCGAGGAAGTTCAGGTGAATGTGATTTGTGAATTCGAAGCACCGGTTTACACGACCGAACACTTCCTGGATTCCGTGCATGCGCGTTTAGGAAGGATGGGCCCGGGTGTGTTCGCAAGTGCACGTGCCCGCCGGGAAGTGAACACTGCACTGCGCCAATCACAAGCAGTGAGACATTTTCCCAATGCATGGCTGCAGCGATCGGGGAATGTCTCATTGCCTCTTATTAGCGCAGTGCAGGGTTCACTTCCCGGCGGACTTGGCCACATGCACTTGCAAACATGCCCGAGCCCATCCTTAGTGTTTAGCACTTCCAACTTTTGGTTGGCCAACTTCTGTACACAGGAGCCAACAATTGGCCAACGCAAGTTTTCTAGTCTTGTCAGCCAACTTCTGTTGGGCGACGATTGGAAATCAGCTGTAGAATCGTGCATACACACAATAGAATGTTCGGCCAACAAGCTGTTGGACAACCGTAATCGGACCGTGTGTACGGGCCTTTAGACCCCCTTTCACACTGAGGCAGTGTTCAGGCGTTTTAGCGCTAGAAATACCGCCTGTAAAGCGCCTGAAAACTGCCTCCCATTCATTGTTTTCACACTCGGGCGGTGCACTTGTGGGACTTTAGAAAAAGTCCTGCAAGCAGCATCTTTGAGGTGGGTTTGGAGCGCTATAAATACGCCCCTGCCCATTGAAATTAATGGGCAGTGCTTCTTAAGCGCTGCAAAACGGGAGTTTTTAGGCTTTCATTAAGGTCACGTTGTCACTTGACCTTAAAAAAATAAAAAACACCCTGCTAGCGCCTGAAAAGCACCACTAAAGCACCGCAAAAACAACCAGCACTTTAGCACTGGTTTAGCAGAGTCTTAGCGTTTTCGAAACACACAAAAATGTGCATTGCTTTTGAATGGTCATTCACTGCGGCATCTCATACATGGCAAAGAGGACGCACATCTTTCACATGGGGGCCCGAAGGGCTCAATTGCGTCACAATCTCTGCGTTCGCTGTGCGTTTCAGTATGCGTGTTTGCACCCATTCTCAGGAATAATATTTTCATTTATTTCAGCTGTTTTCAGTGCAGAAAAACAGAGCTCACTGTACTTTTATGTAAGCGCACGTGAATGCATTACAATAGCGCAGGCTCATTAGGATGCAATCATTTTTCTTGCATATAAAAATATACCTTCCTGCTGGTGTCAGTGACCCCCATGTGTGAATACAGGACAGTGCAAGGTGTGTCACCATACAGGCTCGCTATAACCCCTCCCCCACTGTGAGCTCTCAGGCAAGGCTGGGACTTGTAGTACAGGAGAATTACCTTACTGATCTGGCCCAGGCAGAGTTGCTTGGCGTAAGCCAGACACCGGGGGTTGGTGTGGAAGAGTCTCCGCTGTGTGACTGGACGGAGCTGTACCGGAGCCCCCCATACCCGGGCTACCCGCCCGAACCGGACACACAGTCTATGTACCCCGCTCATGTCAATGTCAGCCCGGTTCACTGCTCTTCTCACAGCGGCTACGTCATCAGCCGGCGCCGAAAAAGCACGTGACGCCGGCTAATCTGTGGAAAGTGGGCGAAAGGTGAGGGGAAGGCTGGCAGCAGATGGCATGAGTGCCCCTGTGTTCCCTGCCCATCCTCTCACCTTCCACACTGCCTATGTGTGTTGTCATAGTGGGCTCATTGCTATCTAAAAGACAAGTATGGCCAAAGTTTTTTTTGGCTATATTTCTCTGGTGTGTCACAGCAGGGTTCAGTTACTTGTGCTCTCCTGTGACCCAAAGTCAGCATATAGTGGGCTAAAGTCACAGAGCTGCTGCAGGCGCTGGAAGGATCCCGACCCATATCTCCCAACTGTCCCTGATTTGGAACAAAGTCCCTCTGCCGCTCTTTCATCCTCATTTGTCCCTCATTTTGGTCTGATTTATATAGTTGTATATAAAATGCACTTTTTATCTTTCAATAAGTGTTTCCCAGTGCTAAACCTTTCATCCAAATTCTAAATTGCTGCATTTGTAAAAAAAAAAGCACTTGTGGGTTTAATGCGGAGTTACACCCAAAAGTGGAACTTCTGCTTTAAGGGAAGGTGACCCCCGACATTCCACAATTCTTTTGGGGAGGTGACCAGGGACCCCATTTTCACAGGGTCCCAGGTCCACTTTCTCCCCTGGAGCCACGGCTCCGGAAAGGAAGTTCATCTTCCCCCCTCTCCCTCTCGGCGATCTTCTGGGACGCGTCACAGGTTCCAGAAGATATGCTGAGCCATTCACAACCTGCAGCGCGATTCACGCATGCGCAGTGAGCGCCCGGCTTTGAAGCCAAAGCCGGGTGCCCACACTTGTGATGCCGGCGCCGCCGAGGGGAGGGGGTGACAATCAAGCCCTCGGGCGGCCGCATCGATGAAACAAGGGACAGGTGAGTGGCCGATTGTTACCCATTTGGTAGCTGCTGACTTTTAACAGGGCAGAACTCCCCTTTAATCATTTTTTTGTATAATTCTCCTTTAAGGGGGTGTGACAGGGGGTGTGTCATATGCCTACATACTTTTGCTAACAGGGGCCCCTCATTCCCATCTCAAAAGGTTGGGAGGTATGCCGTCCATATCGTCAGGATCCACCAATTGCCTGATTGATAACTGGCTGTGGCTCTTAGTGCCAAAACCAGCCACTCCCATTCGCTCGTCAACCTGGTGCTCCAGTAAGTACTGGAGGGGCAGAGCGGAGAGTGATGATTGACAGTCACTGCTCTCCCATACTAGCAGACCAAGAACTGAGCAATCAGGGGTCATGCGATCACTCATTCTCGTTTTTAGAGCCAGCAGGGGACAGCTGCAGCATAGAGGTCAGTATGGCCTCTTTCACACGGATGTTCCATTCAGGTCCGCCTGTTCATTTTTTCAGGTGGACCTGAACGGACACTCTATGCAGCCCTATGGAGCTACGGATTGGATCTGATTTGCCATAGGGGAGAGCGGAGCTCTGGCAGATTCGTCCCTGCACAGTGAGCAGAGATGGATCTGTCATCTGTCGGCTCAGTCGGGATCAGCAGAGCGATTCCCGCTGAGTAAAACGGAGCCCGCTACGGAGACAGCCGTGTGAAACCGGCCTTTGTGTGCTCGTTTTTTTAGTAATTCCAAACTTCTTTAACCACTTCCATTCCAGCTCTATTCTGACACTTCGCTCCTACATGTAAAAGTCATCATTTTGTTGCTAGAAAATTATTCAGAACCGCTAAACATTATATATGGTTTTTTTAGCAGACACCCTAGGGAATAAAATGGCGGTCATTGCAACATTTTATCTCACACGGTATTTTGTGCAGTCATTTTGGAAAAAAACAAACAGCTTCATGCATTAAAAAAAACAAAACAGCAAAGTTAGTCTGATTTTTGAATGTGAGTAAATAGATACCTAACATGTCACACTTTGAAATTGCGCACACTCGTGGAATGGTGCCAAACTTCAGTACTTAAATATCCCCATAAGCGACGCTGTAAAAATGTACACAGGTTACATGTTTAGAGTTACAGAGGAGATCTAGAGCTAGAATTATTGCTCTCACTCTAACGTTTGCGGTGATACCTCACGTGTGGTTTGAACGTCGTTTACATATGCGGACGTGACTTACGTATGCGTTTGCTTCTGCATGCGGGGATGGGTGTGCTTTTTTTTTTTATTGTTTATTTTATTGTTACACTTTCCCTTTAAAAAAAAAAATCTTGATCACTTTTATTCATATTCCAATGACTGTAAAGATCCCTACACCTCTCCTCCAAGCTGGAAAGCATCAGATCAAAAAAAAAATAGCGTTCTGATGCTCTCTAGCCGGCTTTGTTTACTTCCTGGCCCGGATGTGACATCATAACGTCGCGCCCGGGCTTCCAAGAGCCATAGAGATGACCAGGGACCATTTGTCCCTCGGATCTCTATGGTACTTCCTTCCGGCCGCAGCGGTTCTGTTCTCCGGCTCACCGATCACTCAGGTGAGTCAGTAGAGGCACCGGAGGGCGGCAGGAGCGGGGACGACGTCCCCTCCCACTGCTTTTAAGAACGATCAAGCGGCTGGACAGCCGATATGATTGTTCTTACTGTGAAGGGAATCGCCGGCTGAAAAGAGATATCATTGAGATATCACCAGACAAAGACAAGGGGCAGGAAGTGGTTAAAGCGGAGGTCCACCGCCCGCTGCCGCTCCTTTAAAATTAAAAGTCAGCAACTACACATACAGTAGCTGCTGCCTTTTAACATTAGGACACTTACATTTCCTGGAGTCCAGCGATGTCGGCACCGCCCACTGATCTTCGGATCGGCTGGACAAGTGCTGCTGCTGCCATTGAGGGTAAGGGAACCCGTACGTGTAGCCGTTCGGCTTCACGGCTGGGCCCCTACTGCGCATGTGCGAGCCACTGCTGCGCTTTCTCATTGGCGGAGGAGGAGGAGGAAGCCCGGCTGCTGACGGCCATGGCCCTGGGCTCCCAGATGTAGGGAAAAGGGCACTTGTCAAAGACAAGTGTCCTCTTCCCCCTCTCCCCCGAAAGGTGCCAAATGTGACACCCGACCAGCGGAAGTTCCACTTTTGGGTGGAACTCTGCTTTAACCACATCCCACCCGGCCTATAGCAAAATGACTGACGGGCGGTGGCTCTTCCGTTCTGACTGGACATCATATGACATCCTTCAGAATGAGACACTCATGTGCTCTCAAGGGGGGGTGCGCAATGCGGCAAACAGTAGTGCAGTGTGTCGCTCCGACACACCACATCTCCGATCACAGTAAAGAGCCTATGACGTAGGCTGTTTACCATGTGATCAGCTCTGTCCAATCACAGTGTAACTAGGAAGTGCCGGTTATCGGCATTCCTCTATTGACGCTGACGGCCTCAGTAGAGGAGAGCCGATAAGCGGTTCTCCTGACGGGGGACCTGCACTGATAATCAGTGCAGGGATTTTCAGTACAGCCCCATCAGCAATGCTCACCAGTGATGCCTTTCAGTGCTGCCTATTAGTGCCCATAAAAGCCACCTATTAGTGCTGCATATTAGTGCCCCCTCATTAGTGCACATCAGTGAAGGAGAAAACATACATATTTACAAAATTTTATAACAGAAACGAAGAAAAACTTTTTTTTTCCAAAATTTTTGGACTTTTTCATTTGTTTAGCAAAAAAAAAAAAAAAACCCAGTGGTGATTAAATACCACTAAAAGAAAGCTGTATCTGTCTAAAAAAAAATGGTTAAAATTGTGTTTAGGTACAACATTGCATGACTGCGCAATTGTCATTCGAAGTGTGACAGCACTGAAAGCTGAAAATTGGCCTGGGCAGGAAGGGGGTGAAAGTGCCCAGTATTGAAGTGGTTAAAGTGTTAATAAACTCCCAAATTTTAATAAAAAATAGTATTGCTGACTTTAGCACATAGTCCCCCGACCACCCACTGAAACCCAACTTATAGGCAGAGAGGCTGAAGACATGCTGTGATAAATGGAACATGGCTTGTCGAGTGAAAGTACAGGGTGGGCCATTTATATGGATACACCCTAATAAAATGGGAATGGTTGGTGATATTAACTTCCTGTTTGTGGAACATTAGTATATGTGAGGGGGGAAACTTTTCAAGATGGGTGGTGACCATGGCGCCATTTTGAAGTCGGCCATTTTGAATCCAACTTTTGTTTTTTCAATAGGAAGAGGGTAATGTGACACATCAAACTTATTGGGAATTTCACAAGAAAAACAATGATGTGCTTGGTTTTAATGTAACTTTATTCTTTCATGAGTTATTTACAAGTTTCTCTTTGTTTACAGTCATTGACATGTCGCTGAGGTTAACACGTGCGGAGCGGATAGAAATTGTGTTGATGTCTGGTTCACGATGCGACACCCGAGAACGACTTACTTCGATCCTGTCGGTGACTACGAAGAAGTAATCACTGTCTAAAGTACGCAGGTGTAAAACCGTTTAGGTTGTGACTTGGTCAAAGTGCTTTGAATCGTTCGTCAAACGATTGACATCGTACCCTCTACCCACCAGAGCATCCGACAGAACGTAACTTTAGACGACGTTACTGGGCCAATGACGCAAGTGGTCTGTAGTTGTGTTAAAGATAGGCGAGGCGTGCACAATTGGAGTCGCTGTACAGTTA
>BLSH010088107.1:2074328-2103320 GCA_018402905.1 Glandirana rugosa
CTGTTTTGATATTCAGTACATTTATAGGCATACTTTTAGTAATTAATGTAGCCACTCCTCTTGCGTAGGAAGAGTAACTGGCTTGATAAGCTCCAGCAATGTTAGATCTTTTTAACAAGAGAGTTCTGGACCCCTGTAGGTGAGTTTCCTGAAACAGAATCAAATAAGGTTTGTATTTCTTCACATAATCAAAAATTAGAGACCGTTTAAATTTGGAATTTAAACCCCTGACATTCCAGGAGATAACTCTGAGATTAAGTTCCATTCAAATTGTTAGTACCTGTCCTCACACAACATCTCCTTCCCCCTCCCCTAGGGAGAGAGCGGTTAGCCAGGTGTCCAGAACCCTCACTTACACAGCAACTCCACATAGGTCTACGAACAGGATGAACCCCACTCCTCCCAAACGACAGCACTTTGCACAACAGTCCCGCCCTCCCACGTATCAAACCCCCATACCCCTCACCCTTTCCCTCAAGCTGCCCATCCCCCCACCCTGCAACCGACCCCAACATGTCTGATGCTTTGATCCCACCAACCTAAACAATAAGGAACGAACTCAAACGCCCAGCTCTGGTAGAGCCACCTTTTACCCTGAGAGATTTTCCAGGGCAAAGTCCTTAGGAATGTCCTGTACACCCAAAAAGCAACACAGGACCAACAAACGCCGGGTGTGTTGCAAAGTACCGTTTGTGGATCTGCAGCCAAGTGAGCAGGCAGCTGCAGGTCCTTTGTTGCATATACGAGCAGCAAGCTTATAAACTTCAGTCCCCAACTCCACTTCCTCATTTCCTTCCAAATTGTCCCAAAGCTACAAACCGCACCATATGAGGTATTTATCAAACAGGATAGCGTCCAGCATTGCACCTCTATCTGGGAGAATTACGTCCCCTTGGTCCCCCTCGTGCCTCCAGCCAGTCAAACGCCTCCACCGGGGTCATGAAAAAATGTGCTCTTCCATTATCCACCTCTCTCATTTTTGCAGGATAGAGCATGCTGTATGCAAGGTTCATGTCCCTGAGTTTCTTTTTAACATGTTGGTAGCTGGCCCTCTGTTTTTGCGTGGCCGCTGAGAAATCAGGATAGACTGAAATTCGATATCCATTAAACTTCAGCTCAGCTCCTGATCTAGCCCCTTTCAGTATATTCTCCCTGTCTCTGAAGTGCAGGATTTTAGCAATCATAGAGCGTGGTATTGCTCCCTGTGGTGGGGCCCTAGTCGGGACCCTGTGGGCGAGCTCATTCGCAAACATTGTTGTGAAAGTCTCTGGTGCCATTTGCTCCTTCAACCATTTCTCCAGGAATTATTCCGGGCGTTTTCCCTCAGCTCCCTCAGGGAACCCACCAGCCTAATATTATTTCTCCTCATGCGGTCCTCCATATCCGCCATTTTTAGGGTATGCTCCGTCAGTGTTTGCTTGGTCACCTGTACAGCTGTCTCTATTGGTCTGACAGAGCTTTCCAAAGAACAGAGGCGTTGGTCAGCATCTTTAACCTTATCCCTTATTTTCTGCATGTCTTACTTAAGGAAAGAGAATTCCATTTTAAGCTCTTCAAAGTGTTCTGTGAAGGAAGACTGACATCCCTTAATGGCTGCCATAATCTGTTTCAAAGATGGCTCCTCTTCCTCCCTCTCCTCCGTCCCTCCTCTTCTCTGCTGGCCATTCATGTATTCCCCCCTGTCCAGCGATCTCCCCCTGCAGTGTGGTTGTCCCCTCTGGGGTCTGGGACTCACCCGTGCTGCGTCTAAGGATGCTGGGGGGTCCTCCTGCATAGCTCCAGGTAGCGGGGGCCATTCCTCCTCGTCTGCCATGCTGCTGCCGGCGCCAACTTGGGAGATCCAGGCATACCGTGCCAGCCTCTCCCCCGGAGTTTTCGGGAGCGGGGGTCCGTATTTGACCATCCCGGATGATTGCAGGGGCTTCCCCGTAGTCATACCCGCACCTCCCGGGTCAGGATGAGGCAGTCTGCCGCCAGGATCAGTGAAGGATGAGAGACCTGCAGTCGGAGCTCCGTCTCAGCCGTCCTTACATGCCACGCGCTGGCTCTGCCCCCATAAATTACACATCTAATGTCCTGAAAACCTTTCATGGAAACTGTGACGAACGTGTGTATCAGATCACTGCCCTCCTCACTCACCGGTGACAGAGGACCAATTGAGCTCACACCGCGCTTGTCACTAATGTAACAATGCCACTATCAGCTGCTTTCAGCACAAAGATTTCCCAGTTTGCGGGACAACAGTCTAAGCCCCAAGCCGCCTGAGCGCAGTTGTTACCGTTTTACTTCAAACAATTAACCCTTCCAGTGCCACCACTAACATTTGATCCAGAGTGTTAGGTCTCCAGCAATTAGTAATACCAATTATGATTTTAGAATAACCACCTGTAACACACGCTGTCAACACAGACAGGAATATTCAGATGAGTTATCTTAACCACTTCACCTCCGGAAGAATTTCCCAGTTTAGGACCAGAGCACTTTTTGAGATTCGGCACTGCGTCGCTTTAACTGACAATTGCGCGGTCGTGTGACGTTGTACCCAAACAAAATTTGCGTCCTTTTTTCCCCACAAATAGAGCTTTCTTTTGGGGGTATTTGATCCCCTCTGCATCATTTCTGATCGCCGTTATAAACAAAAGAAGAGCGACCATTTTGCAAAAAAACCCAAATTTCTTACTTTTTGCTAAAATACAAATCGAAAAAAAAAATATAAAAAGACATTTTTTTTTCACCGGTTTTGGCCGATTTAAATTCTTCCTCATATTTGTGATAAAAAAAATCTCAATCGGCGTTTATTGATTGGTTTGCGCAAAAATGGCCGCGTTTACGAATGGTGACAATTCATTTCTGGGGTTTTTATTTTTTTTTTATTTTTTACTTGTAATGATCTGCGATTTTTAGCGGTACTGCAATATTGCAGCCGACATGTCGGACATTTTTGACACTTTTTTGGGACCAATGACATTTATTCATCGATCAGAAATTTAAATGTCCACTGATTACTGTATAAATGTCATTGGCAGTGAAGGGGTTAACCTACGGGGGGAGATCTAGGGGTTAACTGTGTTCCCTGGGTGTGTTCTTACTGTGGGGGGGTTGGGCTACCATGGGCATGAGAGATCTAACTGATCCCAGTGACAGGGATCAGTAGATCACCCATGCCCGCACTGTCAGAATGGGGAACCGTCGTGTTTACAACGGTGGTTCCCCGTTCTTTGCCTGTGGCAGCTCATCGCATCTCGCCGGCGGACATCGGGTCCGCCCGAGCCACAGGCACACTCCTCAGGAGTGCGGCGGGTGCGCACCCCCTAACGGCCATTCGCAGATCGCCACCTTTTTACGGCAATTCGCGGCCAGTGTCCACACTGCCGCCGTAAATATGCGGTAGGCAGTGTGGAACTGGTTAAACAGTATCGCTCTTCAAAGGAACAGATTCATTATACGCTTTTTCAGAATAAGGTTTAATAATGAAAAGGTCAAGTTTGGTGCAGTGAAATATTTACAGAAAAATTATGTTACAAAGCAATAAGAGACATAATACACAGCAGCAGATAAGGCAGAATAGAAGGGGAGAAAGGTTACTTGCATTTAAAATGTTCGTGATCAATCAGAGATTCGATGATGAGTCCATGAGTTCTCGGATGTTCGTTCTTTGATGGTAAGGTGAGAACTGAGAGCTGTCCTTTGCATTCCCTTTTTCCCTGGGTGTAAAGGGGTGGGGCCGTATGCCCCTGGCCACTCATATGGGTAAGGAGGGCCCGTGGGCTGTCCAAGGTGGACCGTGGAATAACAATCTTCCCTAATATGCAATTCGCAGTCTAAAAACTATATCTTGGGATGGAATTATCATGCAAATTCATCATTAGGGAATCTGAGTGGCCACGGTGCATCAAGACAAGCCTAAACTTGACAGACTTGTCTCTTTCTGTGACCCTGGGAAGAGGATAAGCTATCAGTGGGTTCCCTTATAAGTGAATTCATCAATGTTTGGGTTAGTTTTAATCGGTATGCCTTTCCGCATACAGATATACACTTTTTTTATGAATATGTCATGTTCTTATCTGGAGTTATGAACTGTGAGTATATTTTCTACCTTTTCATGTTGATTTAGGGTTACTGGAAGGTCGCAGCTGTGTGAAGAGAATTATAGCTCACTCCCACATCTGAGACCTCCTGTACGTTCCTTTGAGGGATCTGATTTATTGGTTTACGATCGGGCCTGCAAAACATTCCCCCAGACTCCTTGGTGTCTGTTCAAGGGACCCAGAAACTCCTAAGTTGTTGGGAGTGGGAATGAGGAGTGAGGGGTTTGTCCTAAGCTAAAACTGTCATGGCTGACCCTCACAAAATGATTGCGAGATTTGTGTATCCCTGCCCGTGATATCATCACAGAAATGCCCAAAAAATGACCCCACTTTGGAAAGCAAACACCCCAACTATGAGGCATCATGAGTCTTTTGAACGGTTCATTTTTTCCAGAAGTTTTTGGAAAATGTGTGGAAAAAAATGAAAACGCATTTTTTTTACATAAAGTTCTGCTACTCCTCCTGTATGGCAATACCACATGTGTGAGACTTTTACACAGCCTGGCCACATACAGAGGCACAACATCCAAGTAGCACCGTCAGGCTCTCTAGAAACATAAATTACACATCTAATGTCCTGAAAACCTATCATGAAAATGCCCACAAAATGACCTCATTTTGGAATGCAAAGACCCCAACGAATAATCTATGAGGCATAATGAGTCTTTTGAACGGTTCTATTTTTTCCAGAAGTTTTTGGAAAATGAGGAAAAAAATGAAAACACATTTTTTTTTACACAAAGTTGTCCATTTATAAGATATTTCCAACACACAGCATATACATAGTGAAAATGACACCTCAAAATACATTCTGCTACTCCTCCTGAGTATGGCGATACCACATGTGTGAGACTTTTACACAGCCTGGCCACATACAGAGGCCCAACATCCAAGTAGCACCGTCAGGCGTTCTAGAAGCATAAATTACACATCTAATGTCCTGAAAACCTATCATGGAAACACCCACCAAATGACCCCATTTTGGAAAGCAAACACCCCAACGAATAATCTATGAAGGATAATGAGTCTTTTGAACGGTTCATTTTTTACAGAAGTTTTTGGAAAAGGTGGAAAAAAAATGAAAATGCATTTTATTTACACAAAGTTGTCTATTTATAAGATATTTCCAACACACAGCATGTACATAGCAAAAATGACGCCTCAAAATACATTCTGCTACTCCTCCTGCGTATGACGATACCACATGTGTGAGATTTTTACACAGGCTGGCCACATACATAAGACCAACATCCAAGTAGCACCGTCAGGCATTCTAGAAGCATAAATTACACATCTAATTTCCTGACAACCTATCACACTTTTGAAGGCCCTGGAGCACCAGAACAATGGAAACGCCCACAAAATGACCCCATTTTGGAGAGCAAACACCCCGACAAATAATCTATGAGGCATAATAAGTCTTTTAAACGGTTCATTTTTTCCAGATGTTTTTGCAAAATGTGGAAAAAAATTAAAACACATTTTTTTTATACAATGTTGTCCATTTATAAGATTTTTCCAACACACAGCATGTACATAGCAAAGATGACACCCTAAAATAAATTCTGCTACTTTTCCTGAGTATGGCGATACCACATATGTGAGACTTTTACACAGCCTGGCCACATACAGAGGCCCAACATTGAAGTAGCACCTTCCGGCATTCTAGGAGCATAATTTACACATCTCATTTCTCAACCACCTATTACAAATTTTGAAGGCTCTGGAGCACCAGAACAATAGAAACGCCCACAAAATGACCCCATTTTTTAAAGCAAACACCCCAACGAATAATCTTTGAGGCATAATGAGTCTTTTGAACGGTTCCTTTTTATTCCAGAAGTTTTTGGAAAATGTGGAAAAAAAATTAAAACACATTTTGTTTACACAAAGTTGTCCATTTATAAGATATTTCCAACACACAGCATGTACATAGCAAAAATGACACCTCAAAATACATTTTGCTACTCCTCCTGAGTATGGCAATACCACATGTGTGAGACTTTTACATTGCCTGGCCACATACAGAAGCCCAACATCCAAGTAACACAGTCAGGCGTTCTAGAATCATAAATTACACATCTACTAATTTCCTGACAACCTATCACACTTTTGAAGTGGAGCACCTGGAGCACCAGGACAATGGAAAAGCCCACAAAATGACCCCATTTTGGAAAGCAAACACCCCAACGAATAATCTGAGGCATAATGAGTCTTTAGAACGGTTAATTTTTTTCCAGATGTTTTTGGAAAATGTGGGGAAAAAATGAAAACGCATTTTTTTTACAAAAAATTGTCTATTTATAAGATATTTCCAACACACAGCATGTACATAAAAAACACAGCCTGGCTACATACGGAGGCCCAACATTGAAGTAGCACTGTAAGGAATCATCCGGGGCCATCAGAATGCCTATGTGCGTTTGCTCGCCCACCGGCAATGGCACCAAAGTGGCCATTTAAGCTGTCAGAACCCTGCAATCGGTGCTGTACATTTTACAGCATTCCTGTAACCTGCAACCCATGTGTTTACTCTGAAGAGATCTTCCTGTACCTGTGACCCTGGCTTTACTTGGACTTTGTTGCTTCCTGCCTGCCTTGACTCCTGACCTGTCTACGACTACTCTTTGCCTGCTCCTTTGTACCTTCGCTGTCCCGCACGTTGCCAACCTTGCTTGTACCTGACTATCCACCTGCCTGGTTTCCTGTTTCTGCTTTGTCTTCCGCCTGCACCGACCCCGGCTTGCCTCGATCACTCTTCAGTCTCATCCCTGTGTATCACGCTGCCAGCCTGACAATCCTGCTTGTACCCGACTACTCTCTTGCCTGCTCCACCAGTACCACACTGCCTGCCTGTTGCCAACCCGGACTGCATCACTACGCTACCATCCAAGCATGAGCCTGGAGGAACCCTCCGCACTTTCACCAGTGACCCAACCAAGCCCTTGTGCTTCCCTGCACTCTCTAACTCCTTGTCTGCTCTACCTGGGGTTCCGGAATCAGGGTCGTAAGAGAGGTTGCTCCCTGCATAAGCCAGACTCCACCACCAGGTATGTGACAAGGCGTTCTAGGAGCATAAATTGCACATATCATTTCTCAACCACCTATTACACTTTTGTAGGCCCTGGAGCACCAGGACAATGGAAACGCCGACAAAATGACCCTATTTTTGAAAGCAAACACCCCTACTAATAATTTATGAGGCATAATGAGTCTTTTGAACAGTTCATTTTTTTCCAGAAATTTTTGGAAAATGTGGGGAAAAAAATGAAACCGCATTTTTCTTACACAAAGTTGTCCATTTATAAGATTTGTCCAACACACAGCAGGCACATTGCAAAAATTACACCCCAAAATACATTCTGCTACTCCTCCTGAGTATGGCAATACCACATGTGTGAGTCTTTTACACAGCCTGGCCACATACAGAGGTCCAATGTCCAAGGAGCACCATTCATTAATTATGCATCTAATTTCCTGATAACCTATCACATTTTTTGAAGGCCCTTCATATTTCTAACACTTAGCATGTACATCCCAAGAATTACACCCCAAAATACATTTTGCTGAGCAAAATGGTAAACAAAAGATTACCTGTGTGTTTTAGTAGTGCAGTTGTCCACAGGAGGAGAGCACTGATCCAGGCAGCAGGCAGAGACATGGTTAGCGACAGCAAACAGAATTGTCCAGGCAGCAGGCAGGAATATTGTCCATAGTCAGTACAGGCAGGGATACTGTCCATGTACAATCCAGGATCAGTGCAGGTAGAGATATTGCCAGCAGTGCCAAAATATTGGTCCTGGTAGTAGGCAGAAACATGGTCCATAGTACAGGTAGCAGGCCAGGAAAGAATGGGGACAGGGGTAGAGGCTTCTCCCACCCAAATCTCTTTGAAGCCTCCAAGTCTCCAGACCCTAATCTGGCAATGAAAAAACTAAAAAAGTTTTCTTCATCCAGAAAATCAATTATGGTGCCCCCCACATATGTGAGACCCCTGTATTATGAATCCCACTACTCCAGGGTAAAAGATCAGTCCAAGAGGCAGGCAAAAAAAGTGGTCAAACAGTCCAGGGTCAGTTCCAGAGTAGGCAGATGTAGGTACAGTTTAGCATTAGGCAGAAGTGTGGTTGTATAACAGGCCAGGGTCAGTTCTAGAGTAGGCAGAGGTAGTTACAGTTTAGCATTAGGCAGAAGTGTGTTTGTTTAACAGGCCAGGGTCAGTTCCGGAGCAGGCAGAGGTATTTTTAGCGTGAGGCAGAAGCGGCAGCGGTATCTACAGTGCAGTGCAGTGGCATAAGGGTTGCGGAGGTAAATGACAATTACGTTTACCATACTTCACTAATAATGTAGAGAAGTATGGTAACGGTGGAAACAGACACCTATACAGAGGCCTGGTTGGGACGGGCATTGGGGACAAAAATATGCAATGTCTCTTCTAACTCCTGCTCTGGCCCACACCTCTTCTGGTGTCTTTGGCCGGTTTCACAGGGGGGGGAGTTTCTCGGGAAAGTGGCATTCGTGGAGTCTGCCCACTGCATCAGATTGAATATTTTCTGGTGGGCTTTCAGGGTACAAAAGGGCGATGATGACTTCTTCTTGGTGGTGAAGAAAGGATAGATTTTTGGTAAATGACAAAAGAAATTGTACATGGCCAAAGTGAAAAAATAAATACTTTTTTGTACCAATGCCGGGATTTTCTTGTGGGAAGATAGGGTTCAATCATTTGATCATTGAAGTCCACTGCCCCCATGAACAGATTATAGTTGTGGATACAAGCAGGTTTCTGGGTTGGGCCGTTTCTTCTGGGGATTTCCATGTATGTGTCATCATGAATTTTGATAGCATGTGTATATTTCGTCTGTCCCTCCACTTGACAGCCAATAGCTCCTCGTTCCGCAAAGACGCCGTCTCCCCTCTTCTTAGCCTTTCATTGATGAGCCTTTGCGGGAAACCCTTTCTATTGGTTCTGACTGTACCACATGCTAGAGTCTTCTTTCTGTAAAGATTGCGGAAGAGGGGCAAGCTTGAGTAGAAGTTATCCACATAAAGATGGTAACCCTTCCCAAGGAGCGGATAGATAAGCTCCCACACAACTTTTCCGTTGGCTCCAATGTACTCTGGGCATTCATGGGGATGTAGCTGGGTGTCCTTCCCTTCATAGACCAAGAAGGCATAAATGTAGCCCATGTCTCAGTTGCAAAGCTTGTACAGTTTAACCCCATATTGGGTTCTTTTGCTGCGTATAAACTGTTTGAAGGCCAGCCTGCCTGTGAATTTCATAAGTGACTTGTCAATGGATATATTTTTGCTCGGGGGTTTATAACTGGGTGAATTTTTCTGAGATATAGTTTAGAAGGGGGTGAATTTTAAATAGTTTGTCATAAGATAGGTCATTTCTGGGAGGGCACTGAGAGTTGTCATTGTAGCGGAGGAACCAGAGAATCATAACGCATCTGGACCTTGGCATAATGGAGGAAAAGATTGGCATGTGGTGGGTGGGGTTGGCAGACCAATAGGAGCATAAATTGCTTTTTTTTGTGAGTCCCATATTAAAAGTCAGGCCTAAAAAAAATTAAAATTCCTCCACAGTAAGCGCTCTCCACTCAAAGGGACAGGCTTAGCTTGAAATCGGGTTGCTTGCAATAAACTGCAGAGCATAGAGGTTGCACTGGGCCACAATGGATGATAGGAAGTCCTCGGTAAAAATTAAATAAAAAAAATTAATCAGGGCAAAATCTTTGGTGTTCACCTGGACACCTAGCTGGGTGGTGAAAGGGGGAGGTTTGCTGCTCCTGAATAAGAGGGAAGCCACAGGGTGTTCTGAATGGCATAGGGAAGGCTGGCATGGGCCCTTTGTGGCTGGGGTGACACCCCATTAGTGCTTGCCAGTAGTCTCCTGGATGGCACTGCTCTAGGGGTGGATGGCACTGTTCTAGAGGTGGATGGCACTGCTCTAGAGGTGGATGGCACTGTGCTGCTGGTTGATGCTACTGCTGTACTTGTAGTATCCTGCTGCTCCTTACCAGAATGCCTTCTTTTCATGGGCACACTTTCCTCTTCATCAGATTCTGTAGCAGACCCACTGCTTGAAACAGACCCAGACTCAGAGAGCTCCCCGCTGCTCTCAGGGTATGGAGCTGGTATGCCTTACATAGTTACATAGCTAGTCAGGTTGAAAAAAAGACACAAGTCCATCTAGTTCAACCAAAAAAAATATATATATAACCATACAATCCCATATACAATCCTTCACCCACAGTTGATCCAGAGGAAGGCAAAAAACTCCAGCAAAGCATGATCCAATTTGCTAAAATGGGGGAGAAAATTCCTTCCTGATCCCCCGAGAGGCAATCAGATACACCCTGGATCAACTTTACCTAAAAATGTTAGTACCCAGTTATATTATTTACATTAAGGAAAGAATCCAGGCCTTTTTTAACCACTTCAATACAGGACGTTTATAGCCCCTTCCTGCCCAGACCAATTTTCAGCTTTCAGCGCTCTCACACTTTGAATGACAATTACTCTCTCATGCTACACTGTACCCAAACAAAATTTTTATCATTTTTTTCACACAAATAGAGCTTTCTTTTGGTGGTATTTAAGAACCTCTGTTTTTTTTTATTTTTTGCGACATAAGTGAAAAAAGTGTGAACATTTTGAAAAAAAAACACTTTTTTTTAGTTTCTGTGATAAAATTTTGCAAATAAGTAATTTTTGTTCATACATTTGGGCCAAAACCTATACTGCTACCTATCTTTGGTAAAAATAACCCAAATAAGTGTATATTCTTTGGTCTGTGTGAAAGTTATAGAGTCTACAAGCTATGGTGCCAATCATTGAAAATTGATCACACCTGATGCACTGATGGCCTATCTCATTTCTTGAGGCCCTGAAATGTCAGGAAAGTACAAATACCCCCCAAATGACCCCATTTTGAAAAGTAGACATTCCAAGGTATTTAGTAAGAGGCACGGCGAGTTTTTTGAAGTTGTGCTTTTTTCCCACAATTCTTGGGAAAATTAAGAAATTTTTTTTTTTTTTGCACAAAATTGTCATAACAATAAGTTATTTCTCGCACACAGCATATGCATACTTCCAATTACACCCCAAAATAAATTCTGCTACTCTCCCCGAGTATGGCAATACCACATGTGTGAGACTTTTTCACAGCCTGGCCACATAGAGAGGTCCAACATGCAGGGAGCACCGTCATGCATTCTAGGAGCAGAATTTTCACATCTAATTTCCTAACGAGCTATTACACTTTTGAAGGCCCTGGAGCACCAGGACAATGGAATTACCCACAAAATGACCCCATTTTGGAAAGCAAACACCCCAACGTATAATCTATGAGGCATTATGAGTCTTTTGAATGGTTCATTTTTTTCCACAAGTCTTCGAAATACGTGGAAAGAAAATGAAAACGCTTTTATTTTTACACAAAGTGGTCAATTTATAATATATTTCTAACACATAGCATGCACATAGCAAAAATTACCCCCCAAAATATATTCTGCTACTCGTCCCGAGTATGGCTATACCACATGTGTGAGACTTTTACACAGCCTGGCCAAATAGAGAGGTCCAACATGCAGGGAGCACCGTCAGGCATTCTAGGAGCAGAAATTTCACATCTAATTTCCTAAAGACCCATTACACTTTTGAAGGCCCTGGAGCACCAGGACAATGGAATTACCCACAAAATTACCCCATTTTGGAAAGCAAACACCCCAACATATAATCTATGAGGCATTATGAGTCTTTTGAATGGTTCATTTTTTTTCACAAGTCTTCGAAAAACGTGGAAAGAAAATGAAAACGCTTTTATTTTAACACAAAGTGGTCAATTTATAATATATTTTTAACACATAGCATGCACATAGCAAAAATTACCCCCCAAAATATATTCTGCTACTCGTCCCAAGTATGGCGATACCACATGTGTGAGACTTTTTCACACTCTGTGCACATACAGAGGCCAAACATACAGGGAGCACCGTCAGGCGTTCTAGGAGCATAAATTACACATAAAATTTCATTCATACCTATCACACTTTTGAAGGCCCCGGAGCACCAGGACAGTGGAATTACCCACAAAATGACCCCATTTGGCTGCAGATAGGTACTCGGGTACTCTAATGGGCTGCAGATAGGTACTCAAGTATTCTGATGGGCTGCAGATAGGTACTTGGGTACTTTGATGGGCTGGAGACAGGTACTCAGGTAATCTGATGGATTGGTAAAAGGTACTTGGGTACTCTGATGGGTTACAGATAGGTACTCGGTTACTCAGATGGGTTGGTGACAGGTACTCGGGTAATCTGAAGGGCAGGTGACAGGTACTCGGGTACTCTGATGGGCTGGTGACAGGTACTCGGTACTCAGGTGGGCAGGTGACAGGTACTCGGATACTGAGATGGGTAGGTGACAGGTACTCTGGTAGGCTGATGGTCTGGTGACAGGTACTCGGGTACTCTAATGGGCAGGTGACAGGTACTCGGGTACTTTGTTGGGCTGGTGACAGGTACTCAGGTTCTCTTATGTGCAGGTGACAGGTACTTGGGTACTCTGATGGGCTGGTTACAGGTACTTGGGTACTCAGATGGGCTGGTGACAGGTACTCTGGTACGCTGATGGGCTGGTGACAGGTACTCTGCTACTTTAATGGGCAGATGACAGGTACTCGGGTACTCTGATGGGCTGGTGACAGGTACTCGGGTACTCTGATGGGCTGGTGACAGGTACTCGGATACTCTGATGGGAAGGTGACAGGTACTCGGGTACTCTGATGGCAGGTGACAGGTACTCGGGTACTCTGATGGGCAGGTGACAGGTACTCGGGTACTCTGATGGTCTAGTGACAGGTACTGGGGTACTCTGATGGTCCGGTGACAGGTACTCGGGTGCTTTGATGGGTTGGTGACAGGTACTCGGGTACTCTGATGGGATTGTGACAGGTACTCGGTACTCTGATGGTCTGGTGACAGGTACTCGGGTACTTTGATGGGTTGGTGACAGGTACTCGGGTACTTTGATGGGTTGGTGACAGGTACTCGGGTACTCTGATGGGAAAGTGACAGGTACTCGGGTACTCTGATGGATAGGTGACAGGTACTCGGGTACTCAGATGGGCAGGTGACAGGTACTCGGGTACTCTGATGGACAGGTGACAGGTACTTGGGTACTTTGGTGGACAGGTGACAGGTACTCGGGTACTTTGATGGACAGGTGACAGGTACTCTGATGGGCTGTGACAGGTACTTTGATGGGATGGTGACAGGTCCTCTTTATTGGGGGTGATCAGTGTGCTTGGTGTACAGTAGGCGGTAACGAGCTGTTACCGCAATCTCCCTGTCACACACGATCAGTGTGTGACAGGGAGAACCGCGGTGACAGCTCGTTACCACGGTTTGTTTACATCACATGACCGGCTGTGATTGACACAGCCGGTCACGTGGTAAAGAGCCAATTCTATTGGCTCTTTACACTGATCGGAGCTGGGCTTTGTCCGAGGGACAAGCCTCAGCCTCGATCGCCGCACTGCGCGCCCCCGGGGGCACGCGCGAGCGGTGTGCACGGGAAGATCGGTAGTGACCGGCTGTGATTGGACACAGTCGGTCACGTGGTAAAGAGCCAATTATATTGACTCTTTACCCCGATTGGGGGGGACACGACCCCCCGGCAGATGATCGATCCGTGATCGCCGCTCTGCGAGCCCCAGGGGCCCGCAGTAGCAGCGAGAAGCGGCCGACGTCATATGACGTCAGCCCGGATCGACGAGAGGTTCCTGCTGACGTCATTTCACAATGACTTGGTAAGGAACAGGTTAAAGCGACCAACCGTGCTGGCCAAAACCACCTCTGGAGGGAGTCTATTCTACATTTTCACAGTTCTTACTGTGAAGAAACCTTTCCGTATTAGTAGATGAAATCTTTTTTCCTCTAGACATAAAGAGTGCCCCCTTGTCCTTTGTGATGACCTTAAAGTAAATAACTTAACACCAACTTCACTATATGGACCTCTTATTTAGTTGTACTTGTTGATCATATCCCCCCTTAATCCCCTCTTCTCAAGAGAGAATAAAATCAGTTCCTCTAATCTCTCCTCATAGCTGAGCTCCTCCATGCTTCTTATTAGTTTGGTTGCCCTTCTCTGCACTTTCTCCAGTTCCCTGATATCCTTTTTGAGAACTGGTGCCCAAAATACAAGAAAGGATTTTGCTTGCTTTGGAAACCGCAGCTTGGCATTGCATGCCATTATTAAGTTTATGATCTACCAAAACCCCCAGATCCTTCTCCACTATGCCTCCTATGTGGAGAATTTTTTTTGCCATACTGGTGACTGTGGTGGATAGGGGCACTGGAACAGATGTGGATGCATTGCTGGGTGCTGATGAGGGTGCACTGCTGGCTGCTGATAAGGGTGCACTGATGTGCACTGATGAGGTTGCACTGCCGGGTGATGATGAAGGTGTACTTATGTGCACTGATGAGGTTTCACTAATGCACTGTGGCTGCACTAATTAGCTGGCACTGATGAGCACTCACTTATGGGCACTGATGTGCACTATTGGGCACTGTAGTGGCACTGATGAGCACTGTAGTGGCACTGATGGCTCAGATGAGCACTGTAGTGGTACAGATGAGCACTGTAGTGGCACCAATGGGCACAGGTAGCACTGATGGGCACGGTAGTGGAACTGATGGCACAGATGAGCACTGTAGTGGCACTGATGAGCACAGGTGGCACAGATGGGCACAGGTGGCACTGATGGGCACTGGTGGCACTGTAGTGGCACTGATTGGCACTGTAGTGGCACTGATAGTACAGATGAGCACTGTAGTGGTACCGATGGGCACAGGCAGCACCGATGGGCACAGGCATCACTGTAGTAACACTGATGAGCACTGTAGTGGCACAGATGAGCACTGTAGTGGAACTGGTGGCACTGATGTGGCTCTGTAGAGGCACTGATGGCACTGTAGAGCACTGATGTGGCACTGGTGGCACTGATATGGCACTGTAGTGGCACAGGTGGCACTGGTGTGGCTCTGTAGTGGCACAGGTGGCACAGATTCCCTTATCAGTAGCACACAGATGTGGCACTGCCTGGCATGGCTGGGCACTGTAAAATGGTGATAGACTTACTTCAGAAGGCTCGATCTCCCTCCTTTCCTCACACGCTGCAGCGGTGTGAGGAGAGGAGAGAGATGAACCCTGGCTGAACCCGGATTGTTTACATTGTGATCGCTCCATCATTGGATGCCATTGGCCCTTTACCGCGATCTGTGACCCACTGGGTCCCATGAACCCGGTGAGCACAGACAGTCACGTGTGCGCACCCCAGGGGGCGCGCGGAACGCGCAATCATGGGAGGATGTCACTGTATGTCCTCCCAGAATTAAGAAACCGCCCTGTAGCCGTCAGTTGGCTATGGGGCAGTTGTTAGGTGGTTAAAGTGGTTCTAAAGGCAGAAGAATTTTTACCTGCATTAAGAGCCTCCACCTTATACTTACCTGAGCCCGATCTCAAGCCAGAGCTGTGTACAAGAGTAGAGGGTCCCATTAGCTCCTGCTGCTGTCAATCACAGCCTGTATGGAGGAAGTGGGGGGTGGGGTCAAACTGCACAGTGGACGCCATTCACAAAAGCAGATTGTTTGCGGTATTTAGGTGTTTTCCCAAAAACCGCATGCGATTTTGAAAATGCCAATTCACTATTGCTTTATGCAGTATTTACTACAATACTGCAATAACGTAAATACTGCATAAAACAGGAGTCAAAGTAAATTCTCAAAAGGAAATAAATGCATTCGGTAAATAAGTATTGGTCCTGGCATGTAATAGTTTAGGAATCGGGAGCCGCCAGCATCAACAACACGGTTGTTAATGAGTGAGTAGCCACCGTGACCAATGAGTTATCAGCTGTCAGCGGGGTTCCTTGTGTCTCAGGAGGTCGACAGTGCAGGAAAGGGTGGGTGAGCACCCTCTCTCCTGAACCATACCAGGCCACATGCCCTCAACATGGAGGGGTCTGTGGGTGGGGGGCTTATCAGAAACTGGAAGCTCCCTTTAACATGCCAGCCTGCATGCTTGGATAAGGGTCTGGTACCCTGTTTTTAAAAAAAAATTTGGCCAGGAGTTCCCTTTAAAACCCATACGAGATCCAAAGGGCTTGGTATGGATTGGGGGGGGGACCCCGGGCTTGGTATGGATTGGGGGGGAGACCCAAGGCTGTTTTTTCCGCAATTTTTAAATGCTGGCAATTCTTTTCTTTACATTCAGCTGTCAGCGGGAAACCCCGCTAACAGCTGGTGACTCATCGGTTATTAAGGACGCTGCAGCTGCCCGCTCCTTAACAACCATGTTGTTACACCGACTATCGCGGTGTTAAATTCCTGCAGACTTTCACTATTAATTACCGCATGACTTCATAAAATAGCGCATGCAGTATTTTAGTACCGGTTTACCGCATACTCGGATGTGGTAAGATAATGATTTGTGGGGGGGCGCATGCACGGCACGATGCGGAGAGGACGCTCCTCTTAACAGCTCCGCCGACACGTAGTAGCAATGTCGGCCAACCGGAGCTATAATCACGTCTACAAACTCCTAACATAGCTCAACCTCCGGAGTAAACCCTTGTGCATGCCTGGAAGGAAAAAGTCGGGTAAACGCCGATCGCAAGGCACTCTAACTACTTACCTTCTTCGGTCACAAGAAAAAACGAGGATGTCTAAACATGGTGCCGGTTCGTCGTCTCCTTCCCGTTCTTCAGAGGGATCGTTCGAGGAAAGAAGGATCATTCGGGACTCTGTCCCTTCGGAGATGGGGAAATCTTTGTTATCCTCTACGAACGTTCTTACAAAATCCACTCTTGGTGAATCTCCATTATCTCCAACGACCG
This sequence comes from Glandirana rugosa, assembly GCA_018402905.1. Taxonomy (NCBI): domain Eukaryota; kingdom Metazoa; phylum Chordata; class Amphibia; order Anura; family Ranidae; genus Glandirana; species Glandirana rugosa. Next base: position 2,091,324 of record BLSH010088107.1, read on the forward strand.
TTCTTACAAAATCTGTTCTTGAAGAAAGCCTGGCAGCCATGTATGAAAAACTAGCCAACAAGATTTATATGGAAGTGGACTCATCTAAACAAGCCTTGTCGCAAGAAATTGCCCTGCTGGGCAATCGTACTGACTAGAAACTAAACACGATGAGCTCACATTAGCTCATAATGATCTGTGCAAAGATTATGAAACCCTAGCAGAAAACTTTGCACATATTCAAGCTCAAGTAGAGGACCTGGAAAACAGGAACCGCATGAATTACCTTCGCATCCGATGTATTCCTGAATCAGTAACGGAATTGATTCCTGCGGTCCTGAAATTCTTTCACTCTCTTCTACCAGGAAAAGCTGACGCTGCCTTTTTATGTGACAGAATCCATAGGGCGCTATGCCCTAAACCGTATTCTGACAAACCACCACATGATGTAATTATGTGTTTCAAAGATTTCCTCATAAAAGAACAGATACTGAGAACCTCCAGGAGCTCTAACAACATCAACTTGGACGGATCCAGGATTCAAATTTTTCCCGACATATCTCAAGCTACGCTTGAAAGGAGAAGAAACATGAGGGAGATAACTTCAGTACTACAAAATGCCAGAATCAGATATCGCTGGGGTTTCCCCTTTAAGCTCTCTGTTCCTCATAATGGAACTGTCTACACAGTTTTCAATATTGCAGAAGGCAAGGACCTTCTACTCAAGTTAGGCCTAAATGACCCAGAACCTGCCCTCCATCTCCAGACAACACCAAGACCATCACCAATTTGGTCCACCCCTTGCTCAAGAAGCGATAGTAGAAGAGGCCGACAGCAACCACGGAAACTCCTGGCCTAAAACATGGTGCCACTGCTTGTCTGACACACTTTGTTTAATTTGGTTTGAGTTATGTTTTTTCTTTTTCGCTTAATCTCACCCTATCCGTTATACTATTGCCGGATCCTAAGAATATTTTAAATGGTTTATCCGTTATATGTTGTTATTCACGGATACTCGGCTTGCCACACCCAGTTACTTCAATAATTCCGACGTTAGACCTCTTCAAGCAATCAGTACTTAACAGTTAGTAATGCTTCTGTCCATCTAATTACTTTAGCATAATTGGGAAGACCGAGTTTCTGGTCCATATTCTATTGTTGCTCCAGATATGAATATATATGTTATCAAATACCCCTTATCTTATGGATAACCTGAGATCAATTGCGTATACTCTCTATGCTCTTTATATAAAGACATCTATGGTTGTGACATAGGCTCACCTAGGAAACCCTAGTTCCCTCCCTCTCTACATGGACCTATGATGTGACTGATTATATCCCACACCATTTGTTATATTTTAATGTTATACTTTACAATGCTATTATATAACGTGGTTATTCCTTGCTCAGATTTAGTATATTATAACCTTTATATTACACTCTGATGTTAGCACAAGAAGTAGTCTTAATCAAGGTTCATCACTGTTGTTTGGCTGGTTTTTTGCTTTTTTTTTTTTTTTTTTAGAAACCATATGGCTTCCGCACTTTTATTAGAGATATTGGATCCAGAATGTTGTAATCTATATTTACAATTACTTTCTAGGCACCACCTATACAGTTGGGGGATTTCCCCCTTCTCCACCATACATTAGCCGTCTGATCCATCTGCGGTGCTGGTTTGCCCTCAATCTTGTCCGGATACCATGCCCTTAGGTTACAGGTCGATGTGGCCTCCCCTCTGTCTATCTTCCCCAGATTGGGGGAACTGCTTTATTTGGTGTTCTGGGACAGGATGGGGACGATTTGGTCCCCCGTCGAATGTTCGTTATTGGTCGGCAGGCTCCTTTGCCTCCGACCCCATGTATCACTTATTTTTCTTTCTCTTCCCCTTGATGCATTTCACGTTCCTATTTTTCTATAACAAAAGGTCAAGAGTTGCAACTTATACCTTTTTTGATCCTAATTGGAATATCGATGGTACAAATCTCATGTTTTTCTCAGGTCAGCTGGTTCTCTCTTTCTATATATCTATTTCTGATCATAAACTCTACACACTTTTAGATAAAAATGGGTATCAAAATTATATCCCATAATGTCAAGGGATTCAACTCCCCCCAGAAACGTAAAAAAGCCTTTGTGAATTACAAAAGGCTAAAGGCTGATCTAATCCTTCTCCAGGAAACTCATTTTTCTGCCAACAATCACCCTAAATTCTTCAACAAAAATTATAATCAATCGTACTTCACCACCTTTCACAATAAACCCAGAGGGGTAGCAATTTTTATTATAAATAACCTGATCTTTGAGACACAACAAATTTATAAGGACATTGAGAGCCGGTTTATCATTCTAAAAGGCAAAATTAATGGCCGCAACATCACTATTGCTTCGATTTATGCTCCCAACGAAGCCCAATCGACTTTTTTTGCAACATTTTTTAACATTCTAGAAAAATACTCATCACCCCACCTCATAATAGGCGGTGACTTTAATTTGGCTGCACACGCTACTTTAGATAGGAGTTCTCATTCACTTTCCTCCAAAGCCTTCTCTAAATCAATAAATAAAGCTCTCAATGCCATCCAAATTATAGATTCCTGGAGATCCCATAATGTTGGCATTAGAAATTTCAACTTTTATTCCCACCCCCACAATAGTTTCGCCCGACTTGACTACATATTCACTACCCCGGTACTATTAGCAAATTCAGTTAAAGCAGATATTATCCCATGCCCTTGGTCAGACCATCATATGGTTATGTTCGAAACCTCTCACATTGGCTTACCACCATCCCCCTTCAGCTGGAGATTAAATGATTCTCTCCTGACAGACCCTACCATTAGTTAACAAATATCAGACAAGATAGAAGAATATTTTAAATTAAATGACATTGGAGATACTCCCCCAACTTCCATTTGGTTAGCGCACAAATCGGTCATAAGAGGGCATCTGATAGAATTAGCATCTAAGAAAAACAAAACGAAATTATCTGAAATTAAAACTCTCACTAGAGAACTCAACTCCCTCTATAATAAAATAAACTCCACTCCATCCCAATCCCTCATCGATCAAATTAATACCAAAAGACATGCATTAGATCTGATATTATCAAATGACACCGAAAAAAGAATTCATTTTTCCAAAGCCAAATTTCTCCTGCATGGTAACAGTACATCCTCATTATTCGCTAGAAAATTAAATCAAAATATCAATCCCCCCCACTTATATAAGCTTCGCAATAACTCTGGTTACCTAGTATCTCACCCTAATGATGTTCAGAATATTTTTCTAAACTTTTATAAGAAACTCCTTTCTAACCCTCACCCTGCCCCTACAGATACTTCTCTATCTTGGCTAGATAAGATTCCCCTACCATCTCTCTCCCCTCAGCAACACTTGAACTTAATAAACTATGCACAGAATCTGAAATTACCAACATAATTAAATCACTAAAAACTTTGACTGCCCCTGGCCCTGAGGGGTTTTCCTCCTCTTACTATAAGAAATGTTCTCCTCTTCTGACCCCTTATCTTTGTAAGTTGTTCAATTTTATTCTGAATGGTAATCCTCTTCCTACGGAAATGACATTAGCGAACATGTCCCTTTTGCCCAAGCCCCATAAAGATCACTCTCTCCCACAAAATTTTCGCCCAATATCGGTGTTAAACAATGATCTTAAATTTTTTGGTAAATTATTAGCAAGCAGACTCGCCCCTATTATCCCTTCGTTAGTCCACATCGATCAATCTGGGTTTACAAATAATAGACATATCACCGATAATATTAGGTTAGTAAATAATATTATTCAAGATGCCAATTTATCATCTAAACAATTATGCCTATTAAGTTTAGATATTAATAAGGCATTTGACAGCGTCAGCTGATCTTACTTAACTACAATACTTAAAAGATTTGGCTTTCCTGACAATTTCATCTACGGTTTTAGCGCTTTATACAACCAACCCCGCACAAGAATAAAAATTCCTGGTAGCAACTTTGATTTTTTTCTATTAAATAGAGGTACCAGACAAGGCTGTCCCCTGTCCCCACTTCTATTTGCCCTTGCCCTAGAACCCCTGGCCATCTCGATCAGAAATAACCCCAATATTAACGGCTATAGTAAAGGTCCTCTTGAATATAAACTCAGTCTATATGCGGATGATGCCATAGTCTTTTTAACTAATCCCCTAATCTCCATACCCAATATATTATCTGAGCTTAATATATTTGAAAAACTTTCAGGACTCGGTATCAATCTCTCAAAATGCTCCCTCCTTCCTATCAATATCCCATCTAATCTAGCTCAATCCATACGCACACATTTCCCATTCACCTGGTGTAATAACGCACTGCGTTACCTAGGGGTACAGATTACATCTGACTTTAAATCACTGTATCAATATAATTTCCCCACTCTTATCACACAGATTAAGAACCTTTATGGGCAGATTATGCGCCGTTAAAATGATTATTCTCCCTAAATTACTCTACTTGTTCCGGGCTCTTCATATTAATATCCCCAAATATAAGATAGAAACTCTACAGAAAATCATCAACAAATTTGTTTGGCTGGGTAAAAGACCCAGATGTAGCAATATACTCCTGTATAGATCACAATCATCAGGAGGGCTAGGACTTCCCTACTTTTGGCACTATTATATGGCAGTTAGATTTACACATATCTCTCAATGGTATGCAGAAGATAAAGATATCCCCTGGCTTACTTTTGAATCCCACTCAATCCTACCATATTACCTGCAAGGTATTCTTTGGACGAATAATATTCCCTATAGAGCTCTTCACTCTCACAATCTAATCGTCTCCCAATTAATTCAATTTTGGCAACGTCATAAATCCCAATACGCATTACAATCAATCCCCCCCCCCCCCCCCAATTAGCTTCCTTTATAGGAGATCCCCATTTCTCCCCTGCTTTTAAGGAAAATTCAGACTTCCATATTTGGATTTCATCTAAACTTACAAATCTTTTTTCCATTTCAGATAAAAATAAAATTTCCTCCTTTGACATCTTACAATTTAAACATAATCTCCCTAACTCACACAAAAAACATTTTGATCTAATTAGAGAATTTCTAACCTCCCAATACCCAGTAGACCTAAAACCTCCTTTCACACTATTAGAGCAAGTATTCACCAAGGGGTAGAGGCTTGATCTCTACATTTTACTTTTATCTCAATGAATTTAGAAGTCCCGAAAAAACAAACCCTATGCTTAAATGGGAATCAGACATTGGTTTGACATTTCTACCAAAGACTGGCAAGTATTGATACAAAACATGCGCAAAAGCAACAGAGCTTCCGCTTTTAAAGAGACACCCATAAAAATTTTCACAAGATGGTACTTGACACCTGCTAAAATTAACCAATTCTATCCCGCAAAACCGAATCTTTGCTTTAGAAATTGGGGCTCCTCTGGGACACTACTTCATATCTTTTGGGATTGTCCCAAACTGAACATTATTTGGCGAAAATTCTCTGCCTTTATATTCAGTTGCACAAACAGATCAATTCCTCTGACACCATTAATATGTCTATTGTATTCATGCATTCCTGATATTCCTCATATGACTATGCAACTGATACATTCCCTTTTAAGCGCCATTCATCGGACCATAGCCTGTAACTGGCTAACCCCAAATCTCCCCTGGCCTCAAGTTATCTCACGTATGAATATGACTAAGATAGCAGAATTTATTTACCACACAATGAATGACAGTGTTCAGTCCTACAGGGATAAATGGAAAAACTGGAATCCTGATTATCTGCCATAACTATATAAAATTATTGACTTTTTTTTATCTCACTAAGCTGATAGATGCCCAATTGTTAACTTCTTTATATACTTGGACAACATTTGACCTGATATAATAATTCTTCCTTCTCACTAGACACTTGAAATGTTATAAAATTTATTTACCTTGGATATTCCTCTTCATTCCTTCTCTTTTCTGTTGATGTATGTATTGGAATGTACTTACGTTGTATATGACCTTCTAATAAATAAAACTTTTGTAAACGATAAAAAAGATAACGCTTTGTGAATGGAGCCAGGCTCAGGAGCAAGCACGCATGACTGCCCCATAGCAAGCAGCCTGCTATGGGGGGAACTCGGTGGAGGGAAGGAGCCAGAAGTACTGTTAGGGGATCCAAGAAAAGGAGTAATGGGGCTGCTCTGTGCAAAACCATTGCACAGAGCAGGTAAATATGACATGTTTGTTATTTTAATTAAAGAAAATCAAGCATTTACAATAATTTTAACCACTTGCGGGCCACCTGCCTGCAATGTACTGGCAGCCTGCAGAGGCAAACCCAGATAGCAAGGATAACTTGCCACAAGTGGTGAGTCTTCAGCAAGAACTCTGCAACTCTACAGCAGGAAAGTTCAGGTACAGTGACCCCTGTAGTGGGATGACTATTGGACAACATATCTTCCAAAAATTGGTGGTCCTAGGAAACCTGCAAAGTTGGCTTATGTGCAGGAGGCGCTTCCCTACAGTATAGGGAGGGTGCAGTCAAAAAATTAAAGTGGTTGTAAAGGCAGAAGGCTTTTTATCTTAATGCATCTATGCATTAAGATAAAAAGCCTTCTGTGTGCAGCAGCCCCACCTAATACTTACCTGAGCCCCATCTTGATCTAACGATGTTGCACAAGAGACTCGGTCGCCCAAGACTCTCCCTCCTCATTGGCTGAGACAGCAGCGAAGTGCTATTGGCTCCCGCTGCTGTCAATTAAAGTCAGTGAGCAAATGAGGAAAGAGAGTGGGCAGGGTCAGGCCACGGCTCCATGTCAGAAAGAACACACATAGCTGCGGTTCCGGTGCCTCCATAGCAAGCTGCTTGCTGTGGGGGCACTCAACAGGAGGGAGGAGCCAGGCAGGAGTTCCAAAGAGGGACCCAAGAAGAGGAGGAGCTGGGCTGCTCTGTGCAAAAGTTTGTTATTTTTAACAAAAAAAAGATACTTTAGTATCACTTTAACCGCTTGCCGACCGCTGGTTGGCAATTGACGGTGACAAAGGGGCTCTGTAACGCAAATCGCCGTCATACGACGGCGGGCGCGATACAGAGCTCACTGTGTTGGGGGGGGGCCAGGGAGTGGGTGCGGCGGCTTCGATTGCCGCCGGCCACCCGCGATGCCCCCCCGGAGTGAGTGAGCGGAGGTCCGTGTATGTAAACACGGACCTCCGCTCTGTGTGAGGGGGGAAGGGCTGTGATCACAGCCTTCCTGTACATGAAGGCTGTGACCACTTCCCTTCCCCAGCTAGGCAAGCCCCCCCACAGTTAGAACACGCCCAGGGAACATACTTAACCCTTAGCGCGCCCCCTGCAGGTTAACCCCTTCACTGCCAAAGGCATTTACACAGTAATCAGTGCATTTTTATAGCACTGATCGCTGTATAAATGCCAATGGTCCCAAAAAAGTGTCAAAACGTTCGGACATGTCCGCCCCAATATCGCAGTACCGCTAAAAATCGCAGATCGCTGCCATTATTAGTAAAAAATTAAAAAAAAATAAAAACCCCAAAAATGAATTCTCATCATCCGTAAACGCGACCACTTTTGCGCAAACCAATCAATAAACGCCGATTGCGATTTTTTTTATCGCAAATATGAGGAAGAATATAAATCGGCCAAAAACGGTGAAAAAAAATGTTTTTTTATATATTTTTTTTGGATTTGTATTCTAGCAAAAAGTAAGAAATTTGTTTTTTTTTTGCAAAATTGTCGCTCTTCTTTTGTTTATAGCGGCGATCAGAAATAACGCAGAGGTGATCAAATACCACCAAAAGAAAGCTCTATTTGTGGGAAAAAAAGGACGCAAATTTCGTTTGGGTACAACGCCGTCAGTTAAAGCGACGCAGCGCCAAATCGCAAAAAGGGCTCCGGTCCTAAAGCTGGAAATCCTTCTGGGGCTGAAGTGGTTAATAGTATCTAAAGAAAAAAAGAAAACATGTACACACCCAAAAGGGCTACCTCCTCAAAATGTAATAAGCATATATAATGCAAGATTGAAAATTGAACAGCATAAGTTTCTATTTTTGTTCCATTTTTAATCTTGCATTATATATGCGTAATACATTTTGAGGAGGTAGCCCTTCTGGCTGTGTACATGTTTTCGTTCTTCTTTATTTGTTTTAGATATTGCACAGCATAACTGAACCAGAACTTGCAGCAGACTTGCAGAATGTTTGCAAAGAAAGTTGATCTGGAGTCATGCAATGCAGACTCGCTACAATTGTGCAACAAACTTGTGAAGCCTGGCAAGTCTAGCGATAGCTTAGCAAGTCATTTTCAAACTTGCAGCACAATTGCTTGCTATCTGGGGAGCGAAATACCTGTATGCCGCTGGCTGCTTCCGGGTTCTGGGTGCCCCCACACCTGCTGTGATTGTGCATGATTCATGGCCGGGACATTTTGCAGTCCAGAGCTCTGTATTGACAAGCAACACAGAGTGTACAGAGGACAATCTCTGCAAACCAGATAAGAGATCTGTAGTAACATTGTTAGGCACACATTTAACCCCTTGATTGCCCTAGATGTTAACCCCTTCCCAGCCAGTGTCATTAATACAGTGACAGTATTAGCACTGATCACTGTTTTACAATCACTGGTGATGTCAGTTGCAGCAAGTCAGTTCTCCCCCAGCGTCAGTTAGTTTTAGATTGCCCGCTGCATTATAATTCGCTGATCACTGCCATTAGTAGTATAGAATTTAATTAAAAATTCAACTATATATACTATAGTTTGTAGGTGCTATAACTTTTATGCAAACCAATCAATATGCACTTATTGGGATATTTTTTTTTTTTTATCAAAGACAAGTAGCAGAATACATTTTGGCCAAAATGTATGAAAAAAATTGAATTGTTTTATTGGATGTTTTGTAGCAGAAAGTAAAAAATATTTAAATGTTTTAATTTTTTTCAAAACTTTTTTATTTTTAGTTTATACCTAAAATTTTTTTTAAAAAAACCCAGTGGTGATCAAATACCGCCAAAAGAAAGTTATATTTGTGTGAAAAAAAGTTATGTAAATTTGTTTGGGCACAGCGAAGTCTCCCTTCGATTTTTTTTCTTTTTTTTTTTTTACTGTTTTGTGGCAGCCTATGATAAAAAACACAGAGAAAGGCGCCACATAAAATCCTTATATGCCATTAAAAATATAATTATTATTTAGATTTGGTATAGACGTCTAGATAAGTAAGCCAATGTAAATGTTCATTTGGCTGTTGGCATCTAGGATCAGTAATTTCTGAGCACAAAAAAAATGTAAAAAGGTTCTCCTTGAACCATTAATACAAATCGTATCCTCTTCAGGAGGTGACTGTAGCATTCACATATAAGTAGCAACTGCGCTAAGGACTATAGATGGTAGTCCAGTGAGATAAGCAGCTATGCACAGTAATGTTGGAACAACATCAATACAGATATAAAAGGTAAGGTGCAGTGCTAAAAAATGTCTGTTTAAGGACAGTATCCATATAAGGGCATTGCCATAGAAGAAATCAATATATAGTCTCTATAGAGCAGAAATCAGCCGTATATCCCAGGATAGACAATGTCCATATGAGACAAGCAGGTATGAATGTCACAAGAGAAGTCCTTACAGAGAAAAAGCCTTCACTAGCACCCATACACAATGACTTTTACTGGAACAATCAGACCCCCATAGCAGAAGTCTAATCAAGCCTGTGGTAAAACGGCAGCTATGATGTGATGAAGAGATCCCTCCTGTGCATCAAATAATATACCGCTGAATACCATTCTTAGTAGAAACCTCCCATATGTTCGACCATTCTTACTGCATGTGAGCGACTCTGTAAATGCAGCCTGGGGCTCCAAATCTCACAGCCACCCGGCCGCCATCTTCCAGCGTGGTCATGCTGGCAATGCTCTTATATGGATATTGTCCTTAAATAGACATTTTTAGCGCTGCACTTTACCTTTTATATCTGTAGTAACTGTAGCATTGCTTGAAACCCCGCCCACGGTCGATGCTGCAATCATTTGTCTAGCAAAGAATGTCATACTTCCTATGGAGGACTCAGCTTCATTTAAAGAGGAAGTAAACCCTGATGTGTTTTACTTCCCCTTCATTACCCTGCAATGTAAAAGCATAATTGGCTAGTATGTACCGCATACTAGCCTATTATGTGACACTTACCTGCATTGGAAGCCTGTGCTGTCCCCGCTCCAGGCCGCATCCATTTTCACCCATCTTCCTTCCGGTGCCGTGGAATCCAACTCTGTTATTGGCTGGAGCCGCATGACGTCACTCCCATGCATGCGCCCAGGAGCAGCCAATCGCGGGACACGATCTCAGTGAAGAAGCGTCACGGAGGCTGTTTCTTCACTGCGCATGTACCCAATGACGTCAGCACATGCAAGTACATTCTATATCTCCTAAACCGTGCAGGTTTAGGAGATATGTAGGGAACCTACAGGTAAGCCTTATTATAGGCTTACCTGTAGGTTAAAGTGGTTGTCCAGAGCTAGAAATAGACTCAATCAGGTGCTCAGCCAGAGTGATGCTCCACTCGATGATGGCTAAAAGGGCACAGTGGCTAAAACTGTGGGCTGTGGATACTTCTTTAACTACTTCAGCCCCGGAAGGATTTCACACTTTAGCACCAGAGCCCTTTTTGCGATTCGGTGCTGCGTCGTTTTAACTGACAATTGCGCGGTCGTGCGACGCTGTACCAAAACAAAATTTGCGTCCTTTTTTTCCCACAAATAGAGCTTTCTTTTGGTGGTATTTGATCACCGCGGCATCATTTCTGATCGCCGCTATAAACAAAAGAAGAGCGACAATTTTGCAAAAAAACCCAAATTTCTTACTTTTTGCTAAAATACAAATCCAAAAAAAAAATATAAAAAAACATTTTTTTCAACGGCTTTGCCCGATTTTATATTCTTCCTCATATTTGTGATTAAAAAAAATCGCAATCTGCGTTTATTGATTGGTTTGCGCAAAAGTTGCCGTGTTTACGGATGATGAGAATTAATTTTTGGGGTTTTTATTTTTTATTTGTTTTTTACTAGTAATGGCGGCGATCTGCGATTTTTAGCGGTACTGCGATATTGGGACGGACATGTCGGACCATTTTGACCCTTTTTTTGGACCATTGGCATTTATACAGGGATCAGTGCTATAAAAATGCACTGATTACTGTGTAAATGCCATTGGCAGTGAAGGGGTTAACCTGCAGGGGGTGCTCTAATGGTTAACTGTGTTCCCTGGGCGTGTTCTAACTGTGTGTGGGCTGCCCTAGCAGGGGAAGGGGAGCGATCACAGCTTCCATATAGAGGAAGGCTGTGATCACAGCCCTTCCCCCTGTCACAGAACGGAGATCCGTATTTACATTCATGGACCTCCGTTCTTTCACTCTGGGGGGGGGGCATCGCGGGTAGCCGGCGGAGATCGAGTCTGCCGCACCCGCTCCCTGGCCCCCCCCAGACACAGTGAGCGCGCGAGCGTGCCTCCGGTGGCGCGCGCTCACAGTGCTCAATCTCGCAGCCGCCGTCGTATGGGGCAGTTATGCAGCAGGTGACACAGGTGTGGCAGTTATGCAGCCAGTGACACAGGTGGGGGCGGTTATGCAGCCAGTGACACAGGTGGGGGCAGTTTGCAGCCAGTGGCACAGGTGGGGGCAGTTTGCAGCCAGTGACACAGGTAGGGGCAGTTATGCAGCCAGTGACACGGGTGGGGCAGTTATGCAGCCAGTGACACAGGTGGAGCAGTTGTGCAGCCAGTGACACAGGTAGGGGCAGTTATGCAGCCAGTGACACAGGTGGGGCTGTTTGCAGCCAGTGACACAGGTGGGGCAGTTATGCAGCAGGTGACACAGGTGTGGCAGTTATGCAGCCAGTGACACAGGTGGGGGCAGTTATGCAGCCAGTGACACAGGTGGGGGCAGTTTGCAGCCAGTGACACAGGTGGGGCAGTTATGCAGCCAGTGACACAGGTGGGGGCAGTTTGCAGCCAGTGACCTGTCTCTTA
>BLSH010088107.1:2143466-2156222 GCA_018402905.1 Glandirana rugosa
TAGTTCCTTCGTGTTGGGGGGGGGGGGGTGTCTACCTTCCAAAACGGGGTCATTTGGGGGGGGGGGGGGTTGTGCTTCCTTGATGTTTCAGGCCTCCAAAAACGTGATGGGTACTGAGGAGTAAAATCACCATTTTATGCCCTTAGAAAGCCTGAAGGCGGTGATTGGTTTTCGGGGTCCGGTACGCGGATAGGCTCCCAAACAGTCTCACACATGGGGTATCCCCATACTCAGGAGAAGCAGCAGAATGTATTTTGGGGTGTAATTCCACATATACCCATGGCATGTGTGAGCAATATATCATTTCAGTGACAACTTTGTGTAAAAAAATAAATAAATAAATAAAAATTGTAATTTCCCCGATAATTGTGGCAAAATATAAAATATTCCATGGACTCAACATGCCTCTCAGCAGATAGCTTGGGGTGTCTACTTTCCAAAATGGGGTCATTTGGGTTTTTTTTTTGCTATCTGGGCATTTCATGGCCTCCGAAACCTGGATAGGTAGTATGGGGTGAAGGCATAAATTTTCGCCCTTAGAAATCCTGAAGGCGGTGATTGGTTTTTGGGGTCCCGTACACGGATAGACTCACAAAAAGTCTCACACATAGGTTGTCCCTGTACTCAGGAGAAGCAGCAGAATGTATTTTGGGGTGTAATTCCACACATACCCATGGCATGGGTGAGCAATATATCATTTCAGTGACAACTTTGTGTCATTTTTCTTTTTTCAGTCATTTATGACAAACAAATAATATATTCCATGGACTCAACATGCCTCTCAGAAAATAACTTGGGGTATCTACTTTCCAAAATGGTGTCATTTGGGGGGGTTGGGGGGTCAGGGGTGCATTTATTTATTTTTTTATTATTCATTTTGCTTTTTATTTTATTTTTACACTGTCCCTTTCATCTTTTTCTTTTTTTTTAAATCATTTTTATTTTTATCACAGGGATTTTAAATATCCCCTATGATAACAATAGGTATTGTCGCATATAATTTTTTTTTAAATTTGGGGTCTACTAAACGCTAGATATTTCCCCAGCCCTTAAAGCATCTGACCACACCAAAATCGGTTTGATTAGATGCTTTCCCAATTTCCCAATGGCGCTGTTTATATCTGGCTAAACCGAAGTCACAAAATGCTCGTAGCCTCCGGTTTCTTAGGCCATGGAGATGATTGGAGCCATTCTAGTCTTCAATCAGCTCTATGGTAAGCTGGCGGATCCTCCAGCTGCATTCTCACTTTCCCCAGAGGGACAGGAGAGCCTGAGAAGACCAGCAACATACTAGTATGTCGCTGGTCCTTGTTGGGCATATATTGTAATGTTCTTTTTTTCATGAAAAAAAAGAATCAATTGGTAGGTATGCCCACTATTACAAAACCTCCCTTCATCCTCCCACTTCTAATGGTGGGCATAGCCACTTTTTAAAAAAAATATACCGGAGCATAGGGGCAATCCGCCCCAATTTCCACCCACTGCCCCTATGCTCCGGTATATTTGCTCTTTTTTTAACTGTGGTGGTGAAAACACCTCCAACAGCACTGGAGTCGCTGCTTTATATATGGTGGGAGCAAACTCTATTGCTGTCACCCTAAAGAAATCAGTGCTGCAGCTGGCGTACCTGAAAATTAAATAAAGATTAATAAAAACAGTAACACATAAAAAAATAATATTCCTGCTAAGAATAAAAAAATAATTACATGTTACATAAAAACATTGCATACCTGCAAAAAAAAAAAAACTATAATAAACCGCAACAAAACATTACAGATATGCATAAACAACAATAGAGAGAGCAATAGAAAGAGAACAGAGAGAAAATGGAGATAGAAAAACAAGAAACGTACAACTGTTTTTGGTTTTTATGTGTTTAAATTTTTTTGGTTTATATAGATTTTTTTTTATAACAGCGAACAATGAACAGTAAAGGTTAGGGTCTCCAAAAATGCGGTGACATCTTTGGAGACCCTGTGAAAGTGTATTCTATTTCTATGTAGTGCTGTTCCCTACGCTAATACTCAACTAATGAATGGTAGCACTCGAAACAGTGACCGATGCAGAAACCAGGCTGGCCCAAACAGGTGGGGCAATAATATCGGGTGTCACGCCTGTATCTGTTTCGTCGGCAGACACGACATCTTTTTTTGCGGCTCAATGCATGTGGATTGGGAACTTGGGGTGCAGAACCATCTGGATACAGAAGGGCTCTGATGATCTCTTCCTGGAATTACAGGAGAGGTCCAGTCTGTCCTGACGCTTTGTGTAGCACAAAAGCATTCAGCAAAGCCAATTGAAAGAAGTAAATAGACACTATTTTGTACGATCGTCTCGATTTACGGGCAATTAAGTACAGCGCCAATAACTGGTCATTGAGGTCCACCCTTCCCATATTAAGGTTATATTGGTGGACACAGAGGGGTTTCTCCACAACACCAGTCGCCGTTGTAATTTGGACAGCTGCGTCTGCATGAAGGGAGGAAAGAACGAAAACACAAGCAAGCAAACGCAAGCAAATTGCCACATCTCAAGCAGGCTCTCTCCCCCCCCCGACTAAGGGAATCTACCAGCCGTTGGGGGAAGCCCCGGCGATTAGGTCGCACGGTGCCACATGCGCCAATTTGGTGATCAAGTAAGTGACTAAAAAGTGGCATGCTTGTGTAGTAATTGTCCACGTACAAATGGTACCCCTTTCCGAATAAGGCTGACACCAAGCTCCACACAATTTTGCCAGCACTCGCCATGTAGTCTGGGCATCCTTCCAGCTCTATGCGGCTATCTTGGCCCTCATAAACCATAAAACTACATGTATAGCCTGTGGCCCTGTCACAGAGCTTATACATCTTGACCCCGTATCTGGCACACTTGTTGGGGACGTACTGTTTGAAAACAAGACGGCCATCAAATTTAATCAGGGACTCGTCCATGCACACAACTTGGTTGGGAATAAAATGTGCTGCGAACGTCTGGTTGAAGTGGTTTATGAGGGACCGAATTTTGTAGAGCCGGTCAAATTCAGGGTTCCCATATGGACGATCGAGTCGATTGTCACTGAAGTGCATGAACCGCAGAATCTGCTCGTATCGTTTCCTGGCCATGGAAGCAGAGTAGACATACATGTGATGAATTGAGTCAGTGGACCAATATAACCGCAATTCAGGTAGTTTATGTATGCCCATGTTGAGGGTGAGGCCCAGAAAGGTCTTAAATTCAGAAACCGTTATTGGTTTCCAATTTCTGGCAAGTGACAAATGGGGATTAGCGGCGATGTATTGACCAACATATAAATTGGTTTGGTCCACAATAGATCTATAGAGATCTTTGGTGAAATACAGGGAAAAAAAAATCAATGGCCCCAAAGTCAACTGTATTCACCTGAAGTTGGCCAGTGAATGGGGGAATTACGGGCACTGCATCAGTGGTGGGTTGCCAATTAGGGTTTGCAAACTCACTATGGGCTCTGCGGGCCTGTGTTCTTCATCTTCGTGGCTGCGGGGCATCACTTGTGCTAGCCACACCAGCTTGAACTGCACTTATGGGACTCGTCACGTCACCAAGTGTTACTGCAGTACTGGTTGTATGACCAGGATGTCCTAGGCCGCTGGTGCTTGCCAGGTCACCAGAAGGGGTAGCGGCGCTAGTACTGGCTCTCTGCTCCATACGAGAGGCCTGCGGTTCTTGCACCTCAGCGACAGCTAAATGGGATCTGGTACGCCTGACCTTAGCAGGGACGACCCTAACATCAAAGCTATCTGTCATGGAGCTGCTGTCGAATACTAACTCGATTGGGGAGTCTGAATCTGACAGTGAGTCTTCCCCATCGCTCTCATCTGTCATACTCACAATCGCGTAGGCCTCATCACTAGCGTACCTTGGATTAGACATGGCCTCTAAATTTATAGGTACACTAGTGAGACTCACAGGCAAAAAAGTGCACATGGTTGTCAGAGCCTGTGTCAAGTCGCTACCAAAACCACTGTCAGAATTCGCAGGGATCGGGCATGATCTCTGCGATTGCTGCAGATATGTGTGTTGTGTTTTGTAGGTGACAGCGATCTATTGATCCTGCACTTGGGTGGGGTGGGCTGGGCTGGGTAGAGAGGCTAAACGCAGGTGCTAGCAGTTATCTGGGCTGATCCCGCTACCGCTGCGTTTTTTAGAACACTAATCTAAGGGGGATGCTAATATATATCTGATCAGATCGCAGATATTGATCTGATCAGATATTACAATAATATCTAACACCTACCTAATGTGTGTGTGCGTGTCAGAGTACCTAACTAACTGGCCCTGCCTGGGGTTTGCGCTGACCCTAACGCACGCTAAAACCTAACTGCTCACCGCAGAGCGATCGGGGGTTAAAACCTATAAAAGGTATATAAAATAATATACGGCGGGTAATCAGATGGGGAAAAAAAACTAGCTAGCTAGCTAGCGTCACCCGTGACACTTATACGGTGATCACAGGTGACAGGGGGCAATCAAGGGGTTAAAACCTTTATGGGGGGCAAGGGGGGGCATTTACACCTACCTAGGCCTACTAGTAACCTACCCTAACACTTATTTAGTGTCACAAGGGTCACAAGTACAGCGATCGGTAAAAATCAGATTGCTGCACTATATGACACTGTGACAGGGAGTGAAGGGGTCAACTGGGGGGTGATCAGGGAGTGATCAAAGGGTTAAATGTGCCTATGTGACCTGGTGTCAGTGTGGTGATGGTGCAACTCACGTTTTTGATGTCTCTCTCTCCTCTCTGCCACGGAAAAGAAAGCAGAGAGGGGAGATGACATCACTTTCCCTGCCTGTGTTTACATTTCACAGGTAGGGGAAGAAATCCCATTCACTGGACAAGCAACAGGAATAGACCAAAATCCATTGGTCTATTCCTGTTGACTGAACGGTCCTGCAATGAATGGGACCGCCGCGACCGCGCTGGGGGCGTGCGTGGGCCCTAGCTGTGCCCGCGATTGCCCCTATTTACGGCGATTCACGCTCAGCGTCCACACCAGTATATTTACTGCGGCGGTGTGGAACCGGTTAAGTGGTTAATGTACACGGTATGTCGTTTAACCACTTCAGCCCTGAAAGGATCTACCCCATTCCTGACCAGAGCACTTTTTGCGATTCGGCACTGCGTCGCCTTAACTGACAACTGCGCAGTCGTGCGACATTGTACCCAAACAAATTTACTGTCCCCCCCCCCCCCAAATAGAGCGGTATTTGATCACCTCTGTGATTTTTATTTTTTGCGTCATAAACAAAAAAAGAGCAACAATTTTGAAAAATAATAATATTTTTTACTTTTTGCTATAATATATACCCAAAAATTTTTTTTTTTTTAAATGTATTCATCAGTTTAGGCCAAAATGTATTCTTCTACATATTTTTGGTAAATATAATCGCAATACACGTTTATTGATTAGTTTGCACAAAAGTTATTGCGTCTGCAAACTACGAGAATTGATTTATGGCATTTTTATTATTTTTTTTTTTTACTGGTAATGGTGGCGATCTGCAATTTTTATCGGGACTGCTATATTGCGGCGGACAGATCAGACACTTTTGACACTTTTTTGGGACCATTGATATTTATACAGCGATCAGATCTAATAATAGCCACTGATTGCTGTATAAATGGGGTGGCAGGGAAGGGGTTAACTTGCAGGGGGCAATCAAGGGGTTAAATGTGTTTCCTCACTCTGTTCTAACTGTGTGGGGGCCGGGTTGGCAGGGACATGACATGGTTGATGGGAAAAATGTCTCCTTATCTTGGGGGTCAGTTGGAAAAATGCCCTGTTAAAATGGTGGTCAAAGAGAAAAAAAGCCTCTGACTTCTAGACATGCTAGTTCCATGGCAGTCATGATGATCAATTGACTTTAATAGTGTCTTACTCACTAATCTGGAATAAAAATGTAAATCAGGACTTCAACTTCATTCTGATTTTTGCATGCTTGTCTTGATATTTTGTTTGGCTGGGGTTAATTTTATTTGTGCTATAGAGAAATAATAGAGATAATAGTTTAGCCATTTGTGAAAGGAGGGGTGATATTATTTCTTAGCAAACTTCATAGATATCAGACTTCGGAAGATAAATTAGTTTTTTTATGTCAAGTTTTCACAGCTGCTATCTAGAAATTAGTAGGAATCTGTGAAAGGAAGGGAGTATAATTTTACCTATGAAAATGTAAATTGGGGTGTTGCCACGCTATGGGGAAATGTGTTATGCTAGCTGCTGCCTCCACCTGCGACTGCCAAGCAGTTGCTAAATGATGAATAAAAGGAAGAGGGGTGGGTTGGGGCGTTGCTAGGAATGTATGTGAAAAAGTAGAAAGTAGATGTTACTACTGTAAAGTGCCAGTGCAGTAAAGCAAGATCTAAAACTCCTTAATGTGAGCATATGTGGACAGTGTTAACATTTTCTAAGAAATAAAGTGCCAGTGCAACTGATGCGTAAAAAATCAAAAATTCAAATCAATAACCAACCTAAAATACAAAAGAAACAAACTAATACCAAAACCAATAGGTGCTTGTGCAATCTTAAACCAATATGCAGATACTCGTGCCAAACATATCACAATTTCATATATAGGAATCAGATGTGCTGTTATAGTTTATATGCTTCTCTGGAAGTTCAAGAGTCAATCACAAAGTACATGTATTGCCAATAACAATCTAGATTTAACCATGTCATAAATCAATCAACCGGAGGGATGATTAAAAAGTACCCTTCTCCAGAGGCGTTGCTAGGGGGTGGCTATTGGGGCTATAGCCCCGAGTCTGGGGCCCATAGCCCTGGGTCTCTTACAGGGTGGCTGCAGTTCTGCAATTAGCAGGTATGTCCCGGTCTGGAATGCAGACTGTGTGTGTGTGTATATATATATATATATATATATATATATATATATATACACACACACATACATACATACATACACATGTATATTTATTACTATTATTATTTATTTTATCACATGTATGCTCGCTCAAGCGTATATCTTTCTTTACTTCACTGATATGGGCTCTAGCCCCAGATCTTTTGTAGACCTAGCAACGCCCCTGCCCTTCTCCCAGATCAGTGTTACAGACCTGGGGATCCCGCTCCTGGTATGCCGGAGATCTTGTTCCCAACAGACTTGGGTATCCCGCTCCCGATGTACATGTACTTTGTGATTGCCCCTTGAACTTCCAGAGAAGCATATACAGTCAGGTCCATAAATATTGGGACATCAACACAATTCTAATATTTTTGGCTCTATACACCACCACAATGAATTTGAAATGAAACGAACAAGATGTGCTTCAACTGTAGACTTTCTGCTTTAATTTGAGGGTATTTACATCCAAATCAGGTGAACGGTGTAGGAATTACAACAGTTTGTAGTCAATTACAGCCTGAAGTCTGGAACGCATAGACATCACCAGACGCTGAGTTTCACCCCTGGTGATGCTCTGCCAGGCCTCTACTGCAACTGTCTTCAGTTCCTGCTTGTTCTTGGGGCATTTTCCCTTCAGTTTTGTCTTCAGCAAGTGAAATGCATGCTCAATCGGATTCAGGTCAGGTGATTGACTTGGCCATTGCATAACATTCCACTTCTTTCCCTTAAAAAACTCTTTGGTTGTTTTCACAGTATGCTTTGGGTCATTGTCCATCTGCACTGTGAAGCGCCGTCCAATGAGTTCTGAAGCATTTGGCTGAATATGAGCAGATAATATTGTCCGAAACACATCAGAATTCATCTTGCTGCTTTTGTCAGCAGTCACATCATCAATAAATACAAGAGAACAGGTTCCATTGGCAGCCATACATGCCCACGCCATAACACTACCACCACATGCTTCATTGATGAGGTGGTATGCTTTGGATCATGAGAAGTTCCTTTCCTTCTCCATACTCTTCTCTCCCTATCACTCTGGTACAAGTTGATCTTGGTCTCATCTGTCCATAGGATGTTGTTCCAGAACTGTGAAAGCGTTTTTAGATGTTGTTTGGCAAACTCTAATCTGGCCTTCCTGTTTTTGAGGCTCACCAATGGTTTACATCTTGTGGTGAACCCTCTGTATTCACTCTGGTGAAGTGTTCTCTTGATTGTTGACTTTGACACACATACCCCTGCCTCCTGGAGAGTGTTCTTGATCTGGCCAACTGTTGTGAAGGGTGTTTTCTTCACCAGGGAAAGAATTCTTCGGTCATCCACCACAGTTGTTTTCTGCGGTCTTCCGGGTCTTTTGGTGTTGCTGGTGCATTCTTTCTTTTTAAGGATGTTCCAAACAATTGATTTGGCCACACCTAATGTTTTTGCTATCTCTCTGGTGGGTTTGTTTTGTTTTTTCAGCCTAATGATGGCTTGCTTCACTGATAGTGACAGCTCTTTGGATCTCATTTTGAGAGTTGACAGCAACAGATTCCAAATGCAAATAGCACACTCGAAATGAACTCTGGACATTTTATTTGCTCCTTGTAAATGGAATAATGAGGGAATAACACACACCTGGCCATGGAACAGCTGAGCATCCAATTGTCCCATTGCTTTTGGTCCCTTAAAAAGTGGGAGGCACATATACAAACTGTTGTAATTCCTACACCGTTCACCTGATTTGGATGTAAATACGCTCAAATTAAAAGTTTAAGTTAAAGCACATCTTGTTCGTTTCATTTCAAATCCATTGTGGTGGTGTATAGAGCCAAAAAGATTAGAATTGTGTTGATGTCCCAATATTTATGGACCTGACTGTAAACTATAACAGCATGGATCAATTGCACTGGCACTTTATTTCTTAGAAAATTTTAACACTGTCCACATATGTTCACACTAAGGAGTTTTATATCTTGCTTTACTGCACTGGCACTTTACAGTAGTAACATCTAATTTTTCACATACATTCCTAGCAGCGCCCCAACCCACCCCTCTTCCTTTTATTCATAATATTACCTATACAACAGCCAATACTGTATGTGCAGGTGCTACAAGGCCATCAGATTGGGGGAAAAAAACGTACCAGTTCTCTCATCCACACACTCGATGCGGACAGTGGAATCACTGCCACTGAGCAATTGTATTCTGCTGGTGGGGAGCCTTCCCCGCAGGCAGATTACAATGATCAGTGTTGCCGGCTATAGTCTAAGGCACTGATAGTTTGGGAAAAATCAAACAGGCTGGTTGTACATAAGTCGATCAATCGATCATCAAAAGCTTCTGTGCTGCTAAAACCACTTTTATTTTCTAGGTAGTTTGTACTTCCTTTTTTCTTTAACCACTTAAGGACCAGAAGGATTTCCCACGTTAGGACCAGAGCACTTTTTGCGATTCGGCACTGCGTCGCTGTATAAATGCCAATGGTCCCAAAAAAGTGTCAAAATGGTCCGACATGTCCGCCCCAATATCGCAGTACCGCTAAAAATAGCAGATCGCCGCCATTACTAGTAAAAAATAAAAAAAAAACCCCAAAAATTAATTCTCATCATCCGTAAACGCGGCCACTTTTGCGCAAACCAATCAATAAACGGCGATTGCGATTTTTTTTTTTATCACAAATATGAGGAAGAATATAAATTGGCCAAAACAAATGAAAAAAAACGTTTTTTGTATTTTTTTTTTGGATTTGTATTTTAGCAAAAAGTAAGAAATTTGGTTTTTTTTTGCAAAATTGTCACTCTTCTTTTATTTATAGCGGCGATCAGAAATGATGCAGCGATGATCAAATACCACCAAAAGAAAGCTCTGTTTGTGGGAAAAAAAGGACGCAAATTTCGTTTGGGTACAACGTCGCACGACCGCGCAATTGTCAGTTAAAGCGACGCAGCGCCGAATCACAAAAAGTGCTCTGGTCCTAAAGTGTGTAATCCTTCCGGGGCTGAAGTGGTTAACTGACCATTGCGTGGTCATGCGACGTTGTACCCAAACGAAATTTGTGTCCTTTTTTCCCCACAAATAAAGCTTTCTTTTGGTGGTATTTGAACACCCCTGCATCATTTCTGATCACCGCTATAAACAAAAAAAGAGTGACAATTTTTGCTAAAATACATATCCAAAAAAATATATATAAAAAACTAATTTATTCATCGGTTTTGGCCGATTAATATTCTTCCTCATATTTTTGGTTAAAAAAAAAAAATCGCAATTGGCGCTTATTGATTGGTTTGCGCAAAAGTTGCCGCATTTACAAACCATGAGAATTAATTTCTGGCGTTTTCACAATTTTTTTTCTTTACTAGTAATGGCGGCGATCTGTCGGGACTGCGATATTGGGGCGGACATGTCAGACATTTTTGACACTTTTTTGGGACCAATGACATTTATACAGCGATCAAAAATTTAAATAGCCACTGATTACTGTGTAAATGTCATTGGCAGGGAAGGGGTTAACCTGCAGGGAGTGATCTAAGGGTTAACTGTGTTCCCTAGGCGTGTTGTAACTGTGAGGGGCTGAGCTGCCAGTGACATAAGAGATCTAACTGATCCCAGTGACAGGGATCAGTAGTTCTCTCATATGCTGCCTGACAGAGCAGGGAACCGCTGTGTTTACATAGGCGGTTCCCCGTTTTTCTTCTCTGCCAGGCAATCGCGGCTCGCCGGTGGAGATCGAGCCCGTCCAAGTCGCGGCCACACTTCTGTAAAGTGCGGCGGGCATGAAAGAGCGCTCCCGCCCACTGCTGCGCACGCGGGAGCCGCCATTTATAGACGTCGATTCGCAGGGCGCTGCCACTCTGCAGCAGTAAATGTATGCGAGCCGGTCGGGAACCGGTTAAGAAAACCTTCTGGTGTTCTTTTAAAATCACAGCATACCATTTTTGCCTTGTTTAAACTAAACTTTACATACAGATATTAGTGCTTATTTACTCAGGCACATTTTATTTTCCAAGGTTTTATTACGTTTATCATGCTGATTATGTAAGATTGCTGAAAGCAATATTCACACCATAGCAATCACTTATTTCCTGTTAAGATGGTTGAAATAACCATCTCAATGTGCATTTTAGCAGGGCTGTGCTGTTTTCTTCTAATTCAAAATATAATTGTTGTAGAAAAAAGCAAAACAAAATGGAAAGCAGTTTAGTGACTGAAACACTGCAGGGCACAAATAACATTCTCTGTTCACTAATAACCATAATAATACATAGCTAAAATAATAAGAAGTCAGATTTAGTATGTACATATTTGGTATCTTTTTTTTTTGTTACATAATTTAATTTCTGTTTATTAGGAACATTCTCATGCTTAGGCAAAGTTTCTGTAGTAAATGCAGTACGTTGTGTTAGTGCTTCAGTATCATTCTTGAACAGTGACCTGAGACCGTTTTGTGCAGATCAGTGCTTTTCTGTAGGTTGCTATCTTTACCATGTATAATTGATTTGTTCTTTGGTAATTATAAAAAAAAAATACATTTGAAACTATTTCTCTTTTTCAGGTAAATATAACATATTGCACATTAATATTTGGTAGTCTTCTATTCAGCCAGCAGGGGGAGATTTGGTCTCTTTCTCACATCGTTAGCATGAGTACTTTTTCACTTGTGCTGAAAGATGCCCAATTTTCTTATTCAATTTCCTTTAGATTTACCTTCAACTGTGTAGTACAAAGGCCCGCCTGATTGCACACAAATTGAAAATGTTTAGATTTGATCTCATATTATATGGTTTTGGAAAATCTAAAGGAAATATATCGAAGAAAATTGTATGATATATGGCCAGCCTTAAGCCCCGTACACACAGTGCAACGGTCGTACGACTTCTTGTTGTACGATCATCTGACCGTTAGTACACGTGATTAGAACAGCCAACGTACGACAGTCGTACAACAGAAGTTGGATGAGCAAACTAGAAAACGTTGGTTGTACAACAAGTGTTCGTATGTCTGTTGTACCGTGTGTACAGAGAAGTTGGTCCAACAAGTTGTACCTGCAAAAACACGCATGCTCCGAGTCAGGAACGTGCGGAAGTGTCCGTTCCTGTTAACCTAAGTACCAATTTCACAATGCATATTCGTTCGTCTATCGGCAATTGAATTCAAATAGCAAAATGCAGCTCACATTAGCATCTTTTTCAATGGGATGATAATGAAGATGCATTGCTAGTGGTACTCACATTACGAATGTAATGAAAGACAGTTTTTGTGTAGTGATAGAAATAGAATTGGCATTATTGTGAATCTCTTTTATTCTATTGAACATTTCCCCAATATCATTATCTCTGAAATCTAATTACCAAATGTATTATTTGTTCCTTGCTAATTGTTCTAACTTTTCCTTTTAACCACTTGCCGACCGCCGATCGGAGATTGACGGCGGCAAAGTGGCTCTGTAACTAGTGTTGAGCGAACCCGGACTGTAACGTTCGGGTCCGTACCGAACTTTTGGGTGTCCGTGGCACGGACCCGGACCCGGACATTTCAAAAATCGTTCGGGTTCGCTGTGGGTTTTCAAGCCATGCCTGGGCTTGCAATGTCAGGCCCAAGCGAGTTGTGATCAATGTCTCGGTGAAACGGCGGCAGTTAGAGGCTAGCCGCCAGCCGTTCACCAATTTTCCTTTTCAATCTTGTTAATCGTTCCTTGTTTATTATGTAAACCATTAATCTAAAGTCTCTATTACTATAACCCCTTTACAAGTTATCTTATTTTCTCTAAGTGTTATTACGGTTAAGATAAAGATAGTGATGTGTTTTTGACAGAAAGTAATGTAAGCATTACACTCATGGTGATCGTTACGTAGAAGTAATAGTAGGGTAACTTTTTCTACGATTACACTCGACGTA
>BLSH010088107.1:2181211-2193468 GCA_018402905.1 Glandirana rugosa
GATGGGGTGGACACAGTAACCGACGTTTGACGGGGGTGGACACAGTGACCGACTTTTGACGGGGGTGGACACAGTGACCGAAGGTGGGGGCAGTTTTCAGCCAGTGACACAGGTGGGGGCAGTTTGCAGCCAATGACACAGGTGGGGTAGTTTGCAGCCAGGGACACAGGTGGGGCAGTTTGCAGCCAGTGACACAGGTGGGGCAGTTGTGTAGCCAGTGACACGGGTGGGGGCAGTTTGCAGCCAGTGACACAGGTGGGGCAGTTATGTAGCCAGTGACACGGGTGGGGGCAGTCATGCAGCTAGTCACACAGGTGGGGCAGTTTGAAGCCAGTGACACAGGTGGGGGCAGTTTGCAGCCAGTCACACAGGTGGGCGCAGTTTGCAGCCAGTAACACAGGTGCGGCAGTTATGTAGCCAGTGACACAGGTGGGGCAGTTATGCAGCCAGTGACACAGGTGGGGTAGTTTGCAGCCAGTGACACAGGTGGGGGCAGTTTTCAGCCAGTGACACAGGTGGGGCAGTTATATAGCCAGTGACACAGGTGGGGGCAGTTATGCAGCTAGTAACACAGGTGGGGCAGTTTGCAGCCAGTGACACAGGTGGGGGCAGTTAGCAGCCAGTGACACAGGTGGGGGAAGTTTGCAGCCAGTAACACAGGTGGGGGCAGTTTGCAGCCAGTGACACCGGTGGGGGCAGTTTGCAGCCAGGGACACAGGTGGGGCAGTTTGCAGCCAGTGACACAGATGGGGGCAGTTTGCAGCCAGGGACACAGGCAAGGGCAGTTTGCAGCCAGGGACACAGGTGGGGCAGTTTGCCGCCAGGGACACAGGTGGGGCAGTTTGCAGGAAGTGACACAGGTGGGGTACACTGCAGAGATCCCCCCCGCTCTTACCCCATCCAATAGCAGGATTGTTGCAGAAATTCGGCATGCGGAGAAGTGCGCTGAGTCTGCAGAGATTCGGCATACGGAGAGCGTGCTGTCCCCCCTCGTCGGTCCCCGGGCGGTCATGGTCTTTGTGGGAGCGGGAATCACGCCCGCTGCCACAGTGACCCGCCCCTGGCCACCGCATCCAATCAGACTGAGTGGAGGCTCAGGGCAACCAATCAAGCTATGCGTGTGCGGCTGTTCAGCGCACCCACATAGCTTTTAATGGCTGACCATGTGACAGCCAAGGAGCCGAAAAAAAAAAAAGGCAATGCACCGGCACCACCTGCAGGGGGGCGGGGCTGACTTTATTTTTTCTTCTTTAGCCGGCGGGGAGGCGGCACCCAAGCGCCCCTCATACACCAGCCGCCACTACGAACAAGATGTGCTTTACTTGCAGACTTTCAGTTTTAATTTGAGGGTATTTACATCCAAATCAGGTGAACAGTGTAGGAACAGTTTGTATATGTGCCTCCCAGGGACCAAAAGTAATGGGACAGATTAACAATCATAAATCAAACTTTCACTTTTTAATACTTAGTTGCAAATCCTTTGCAGTCCATTACAGCCTGAAGTCTGGAATGCATAGACATCATCAGTCGCTGGATTTCATCCCTGGTGATGCTCTGCCAGCCCTCTACTGCAACTGTCTTCAGTTCCTGCTTGTTCTTGGGGCATGTTCCCTTCAGTTTTGTTTTCAGAAAGTGAAATGCATGCTCAATTGGATTCAGGTTGGGTGATTGACTTGGCCATTGCATAACATTTCACTTCTTTCCCTTAAAAAAACTCTTTGGTTGCTTTCGCAGTATGCTTCGGGTCATTGTCCATCTGCACTGTGAAGCGCCGTCCAATGAGTTCTGAAGCATTTGGCTGAATATGAGCAGATAATATTGCCCTAAACACTTCAGAATTCATCCTGCTGCGTTTGTCAGCAGTCACATCATCAATAAATACAAGAGAACTAGTTCCATTGGCAGCCATACATGCCCACGCCATGACACTACCACCACCATGCTTCACTGATGAGGTGGTATACTTTGGATCATGAGCAGTTCCTTTCCTTCTCCATACTCTCTGGAGAGTGTTCTTGATCTGGCCAACTGTTGTGAAGGGTGTTTTCTTCACCAGGGAAATAATTCTTCGGTCATCCACCACAGTTGTTTTCCATGGTCTTCCAGGTCTTTTTGGTGATGCTGAGCTCACTGGTGCATTCTCTCTTTTTAAGGATGTTCCAAGCAGTTGATTTGGCCACACCTAATGTTTTTGCTATCTCTCTGATGGGTTTGTTTTGTGTTTTCAGCCTAATGATGGATTGCTTCACTGATAGTGACAGCTCTTTGGATCTCATATTGAGAGTTGACAGAAACAGATTCCAAATGCAAATAGCATACTTGAAATGAACTCTGGACCGTCTATCTGCTCCTTGTAAATGGGATAATGAGGGAATAACAGACACCTGGCCATGGAACAGCTGAGCAGCCAACTGTCCCATTAGTTTTGGTCCCTTAAAAAGTGGGAGGCACATATACAAACTGTTGTAATTATTACATTGTTCATCTGATTTGGATGTAATTACCCTCAAATTAAAGCTGAAAGTCTGCAGTTAAAGTACATCTTGTTTGTTTCATTTCAAATACATTGTGGTGGTGTATAGTGCCAAAAATATTAGAATTGTGTCGATGTCCCAATATTTATGGACCTGACTGTAGGTTCATTTTTGTGTAGAGTTTATATGAAATTACATGTTAAGTAGTGATTTCACTAATACTATTATTAATTTAAGATTGATTTACTATTATGTCATATATTCAGTGGCGTACTAAAACGGGGACGGGGGGCGGTCCGCCCTGGGTGCCACACATTGGGGTGTGAGT
Organism: Glandirana rugosa; assembly: GCA_018402905.1. Classification (NCBI taxonomy): domain Eukaryota; kingdom Metazoa; phylum Chordata; class Amphibia; order Anura; family Ranidae; genus Glandirana; species Glandirana rugosa. Next base: position 2,184,014 of record BLSH010088107.1, read on the forward strand.
AGGGCTGCTGGATTTGATCTCTGCAGGGGGGGTGATGTAGAGCAAGTGGCGACTCTCAATTCATGTCCGCAAATATACTAATCTCCCGCTGTGCAGTTGTGTAGAAAAAACTGTTCTCCGGGTCCCCTGTACAACTGGCCTGGGCTGGAGGAACCTGGGGGTGGGGCGAGGTACAGCAGGTGGGGACTCCCAATCCATATCCACAAATATACTAATACACTAATCTCCCGCTGTACAGTTGTGTAGAAAAAACTTTTCTCCGTGTCCCCTGTGTTCGGCAGGGAACAGGAGATAGGCAGCTGACTATTTCTTCATTTTCGAGCCGCGGATTAATCGCACTCCCGGCGGCTCCAGTGTATTGATATAGAAGAGAGCGGCGCGCGCTGGCCGGATTAATCCACGCCGCCGAAAATTAAGAAATAGTCCGCTGCCTGTCCCCGCCAAACACAGTGGACCCGAAGAAAAGTTTTTTCTACACAACTGTACAGTGGGAGATCAGTATATTTGTGGACATGGATTGGGAGTCCCCACCTGCTGTACCTCGCCCCCCCCAGTTTCCTCCAGCCCAGGCCAGTTGCCCAGCTGGGGTGTCCAGGAGGAAGGGATGTACCAGCAGTCCCAGGCTCCCAGCTGGTGAGGAAGGACCCACCTGCAGGACAAGACTAGTAGTGCACCCGGGACCCAGGTAGAAGAAACTGCGGCAGACGATCAGGTACTGGGAAGGCGACTAACAATGCTGCATTTGGGGCATGTCCAAGATGGTGATCTAAGCAGACGTGTGTCCCGGAGCTCTGTGGTGGTACTTTCGGCTAACTTATCCTGTGACGACTTGCGGACCTACACAGGCGCCCTTTCGATCCCGCATGCCCAGCAAGACACCCCGGAGGGCTCCAAAGGGGAAGAAGCTGCATTTCTCCCCTGATATCACCTTAGATATCAGCCCCAGGCCTGTGGTCCTGCTGCAGCCTCGTGGTAACAACATGGCCTCTCAGACGGAACCATTGGCTCATGTTGCTGACGCAGTTCCAGGCATCCCAGAGGTTATGGCGGCTATCGGCGCCTGCCAGACGGCCGTTGCGTCCTGCCAGACGGCGCTGTCCTCCAAACTTGAGGACGTTCAGATGGATGTCGGGCTACTCCGCCAGGACCTGGACAAAATCAAATCGCGAATGGCGGTGGCGGAGATCCGGATCGGTCAAATGGAGGACCTGGCGGGGGAGACCTCCAATGAGACGCGCACCATCCTAACTAGGGTGAGGGCCCTCGAGTACAGAGCCGAGGACACAGAGAACAGGAGCCGGCGCAATAATTTAAGAATCGTTGGCTTGGCGGAGGGGACAGAAGGAAGGAATCCTACAGTCTTTGTGGAGGAGTTACTGAGGTCCCTCCTGCCGGCGGCCCAATTCTCGCCATACTTTGCTGTAGAGCGGGTGCATCGGATCCCTCCGAAGCCTGGCCCGGAGGGTTCGCCACCACGCACGTTTATCCTATGATTGTTGATCGATTGTTGATCGTGATGAGGCCCTGCGCGCGGTGAGGGTGGCGGGACCACTCACACACCAGAATTCCAAGATCCTGATTTTCCCTGACTACACGATGGAAACCCAGAAGATGCGCAGATCATTTGACTCCGTGAAGGTGGCTCTGAGAGCGAAAAATATCGCATTCAGCATCATATTCCTGGCCAAACTTAGGCTGGTGGATGGCGAAACGGTACATTTCTTCACCAGCCCCAAAGATGGGTCCGCCTGGTTGGAGGCCCTGCAGCCGCGGGGTTGAGTTGTCACTATTAATTACCTGAGGAATTCTTCAATGGGTATGTTCAGTTATGTTGTCTGCAATATATGGCCTATTGTCACCTGTTACCCTCATGCTTTGATTGCATTGCATCGCAAATTGACTTTCCGGTTTTGGAGGGTGGGGACCCGGACAGATTAGATGAGGATATTACATTGGAGGAGGGCCAGACGGCTCTTGGTCTTATGCAGGCTGGGAAGGCCCCTGGTCCTGATGGGATACCCATTGAATTCTATTCCTGTTACCAGGAATCCCTGGCCCCTAGATTCACTAAATTGATAGACACCTTCCTATCTTCGGCATCCCTGCCTGAGTCTATGTCTGAGGCTCTTATTGTGTTGGTGCCCAAGCCTGGTAAGGATCCACAAGACTGTGCCTCTTATAGGCCAATTTCCTTGATTAATGCTGATGCCAAGCTATTGGCAAAAATCTTGGCTTTGCGGTTGGCAACGTTATTGAACAGCTTGTGCAAGGAGATCAGACTGGATTTATGCCGGGTAAGGGCACGGACATCACGTGACATTTGACTCCGTGAAGGTGGCTCTGAGAGCAAAAAATATCGCATTCAGCATCATGTTCCCGGCCAAACTTAGGGTGGTGGATGGCGAAACGGTACATTTCTTCACCAGCCCCAAAGATGCAAAGATGGTTGGAGGCCCTTCAATTCTTCAATGGGTACGTTTAGTTATGTTGTCTGCAATATATGGCCTATTGTCACCTGTTACCCTCATGCTTTGATTGCAGTGTGAATGCCTGCCTGCTATAGATTATCACATGGGATCGGGGATGCCTGAGTGGCTTCTGCACCCCATTGCCGGACTGTGATCCTATGCGGGGTCGCAATCTACTTAGCTCTGTTGCGGGCATTCCTAACGTACTACCAATGTGTGGACTATGTGGGATACTGCTGAGGGTGACTTGAACGCTTGCTTTGAATACAGGTGTCATATACAGTGTATTTGGCTTATTGTCACCTGTTACCTTCATGCTTTGACTGCAGTGTGTATGCCTGCCTGCTATGGACTATCACATAGAATCGGGGATGGCTGAGGGGCTTCTGCACCCCATTGCCGGACTGTGATCCTATGTGGGGTCACAATCTACTTAGCACTGATGCGAGCATTCCTAACGTACTACCAATGTGTGGAATATGTGGGATACTGCTGAGGGTGACTTTAACGCTTGCTTTGAATACGGGTATCATATACAGTGTCGGCTGCGAACACGATGTTTACTTATGCCTCTCAAGGTCCATTACGGATCTCTGTTGGAGACTCACATCTTGGCTACATTGGAACTAGCTCCTTTACTACTTGAGTTACAGGAAAAGGTGCCTCGATTGGGGGCGTGCTCCCTAAGATTGCTGACTGTACTACGGTTTAAGTGGGGGGATTTTTTGGGATCCAATGCTACCTCCTAATTTATGGAAGTGGCGGGGTGGGGGGTGGGGGAGCACGCTGTTGTTGCTCCTTGGGGTTCTGTTCTGTTTATTTTTTTTAGTTCTGTAGTTTATTGCTCTTTATTGTACTTATCAAGCATGTGGACAATGTTCATCTCTACTATACCGTTCTGTGTGGGGGGCTGCGGGACCTGTGGACATGTTGGGTGGCTCCCCCTCCTGGTAACGATTTTTCAGATTTACAGGGGGTATCTCACCCTCTATGTTATATTTCCTACCCGTTCTGATGGCTAAAATCACAGTTGTTTCGTGGAATGTAAGGGGGCTTAATTCAGCTGTGAAACGAGCCCTGGTGTTTGCCTACCTGCGTAGATTCTCCCTGCATATTTGCATTTTGCAGGAGACCCATTTACTGGGCTCTCGTATTTTAGGTCTCAAAAAGGCGTGGGTGGGCGTGCATTACCATGCCACCTACTCCAGCTACGCTAGGGGGGTAAGTATACTGGTCCACAGGTCCCTGCAGTTTCAAATCTTGGATGTTAAATCTGATCCTGGGGGGCGCTATCTACTGTTACATGCAGTAATATACCTTTTGTGTTGGTGGGTCTGTATTTACCCGCTCCAGCTGAGGTCACGGTGCTTGATGATATCATGCGGGTGGTGGCCTCTTATGGGTGCTCCAATGTATTATTAGTGGGGGATTATAATCTTACTCCGACTCCGGATCTGGACAGGCTCTGCTCCCCTTTGGGTTGGGCATCGGGCCTTCCTCAATGGGCAGGAGCGTTCAGTCTCATGGATGTGTGGCGACACTTTCATCCCTTGGACTGGGCCTTCACGTGCCGTTCGGCAACTCATAGGACGCTCTCGCGCATCGATCTGGCCTATGCCTCTTCTGAAGCTCTGGGGAGAGTACTGTTGGTCGAGATTCTCTCTAGGGGAGTCTCGGATTATATTACTCACGTTCCAAATGTCACCTAGGACTGGAGCTAGGGTCTGGAGACTGTCCAGGTATTGGATATCAGACCCTGGGATTCAGGAGGAGATGCTGGAGGAACTGTGTAACTTTTGGCTCCGCAATGCTCATGAGCCTGCTCCATTATTAGTGTGGCATGCTTTTAAGGCATGGTTACGAGGGGAATACATCGGACGCATAGCCAGGATCAGGAGGGACTCTGTGCATAATCTGGAGTTGTTGAAGGAGGATGCACGCCGGAGGGAGGAGATGTACATAGCTGACCCGAGTGAGGCGCATTACGCCGCTTGGCAGGGAGCCCTTAGCCGACTGGGGGTATTTCACTTTGAACAAACCCACAAGTCAATGCTCGATGTGGCCCAAAGAGTTTTTGAATACGGTAATAAAAATGGGAGACTTTTGGCGTGGTTGGCATGGGAAAGGCAGGTGGCTGCATGCATTGGGCATCTGCGGAGTGATGGGGGAGATTTTTTGGTCGAACCCGAGCAGATTAATAAATGTTTCCAACAATTTTATGAGGGTCTTTACTCGTCTAGGGTGTCATAGAGTGCCTCAAACCTGGAGGAGAATCTTGACCAAATTGACTTCCCGGTTTTGGAGGGTGGGGACCGAGACAGATTAGATGAGGATATTACATTGGAGGAGGGCCAGACGGCTCTTGGTCTTATGCAGGCTGGGAAGGCCCCTGGTCCTGATGGGATACCCATTGAATTCTATTCCTGTTACCAGGAATCCCTGGCCCCTAGATTCACTAAATTGATAGACACCTTCCTATCTTAGGCATCCCTGCCTGAGTCTATGTCTGAGGCTCGTATTGTGTTGGTGCCCAAGCCTGGTAAGGATCCACAAGACTGTGCCTCTTATAGGCCAATTTCCTTGATTAATGCTGATGCCAAGCTATTGGCAAAAATCTTGGCTTTGTGGTTGGCAACGGTTATTGAACAGCTTGTGCAATGAGATCAGACAGGATTTATGCCGGGTAAGGGCACGGACATCAATATCCGCCGGCTCTTTCTTAATTTAGCGGCCAATCATGATAACACGGGGGAGAGGGTGGTGGCCACGTTGGACGCAGGAAAGGCCTTCGACTCTGTCGAATGGCCTTTTCTTTGGAGCGTACTGCATAGATTCGGGTTCGGTCCCAAATTCATCCAATATATACAGTTGCTATATGGGTCGCCCAGGGCCAGGGTGCGCACCAATGGCAAAGTCTATGAGCCTTTTCCTCTGGCCAGGGGCACCCGGCAGGGATGCCCCTTATCTCCCAGTTTGTTTGCACTGGCCTTGGAGCCGCTGGCCATGCTGGTCCGGGCGCCCCGGCTTGTGGAGGGTTGGAAGGTTGGCCCCTTGGAGGAAAAGATTTTGCTTTATGCAGATGATACACTTCTGTATCTTAGTAATGTGAGTTCCTCCTTGCGGGCTGCCCTGAAGATCTTCGATGAGTTTAGACTCTTCTCGGGCATTAAGATAAACTGGAGTAAGTCGGTCCTATTCCCTCTAGACTTAGCAGCCAGGGGAGCGACGGAGCGTACTCCACTGGCGTGGGTGGATCAATTTAAATATCTAGGCATTCAGGTATCCAGAGATCTACATAGATATCCAGAGTTGAACATTCGCCCGGTGGTCGTACAGTTGAAAGATAGATGTGCCTCCTGGGGCAACCTCCCCCTTAATCTCCTAGGCCATATAAACATCCTAAAAATGATGTTTTTGCCTAAGTTTCTGTACTTGTACCGTAACTGCCCAGTCATACTTAAACAATCCCCATATTTAAAGAAATTAATGGATATGTTAGCTCCTTTTTATGGGCAGGGTCTACACCAAGGTTGGCCCGGTTTACTCTCCAACTCCCTGTTGGATGTGGGGGCTTGGCCCTCCCCAACCATAGAGTTTACTTCTGGGCTGCAGTTCTTGTAACCGTTCATTGGTGGCTGGTGGGATCTAGGGCTAATGCCGCGGTTTGCCTTGAGGCGGCCCTGGTGGGCTCGCTTAAGGGGCTTGGGAACTTAATTTATAGGGGACTGGGGGCCGGTCATGGGCTCCCTATCCCTACCAGAACAACACTGGGGGTGTGGTCGGTGGCTAGAGCACGGTTCCTTGAGCCGGGCCACTGGTCCCCGTACCACTCCCACATTTGGAAATGCTACCGGACCCCCAGGTGTGGGCTAGATATGGTATTACCAGATTGAAAGATATTATGCAGACGGGGATTCTCCTGCCCTATATGAACCTCTCGCGGGCCTTCCGCCTGCCGGGGTGGATGTATTTTAGGTATTTGCAGCTAAGCCATGCTGTTCGCCACCAATCTCCCAGCCCCCCGGTACTGGTGGCGGACCCAATAGAGGAACTCCTGGCCCAGGATGATTTGTCTAAACCCCTATCGACACTCTACTTACCACTCCTTAGATTGCAATCTCCTAAAATAGACAAGCTATGGGAGCAATGGCACCTAGACATCCCCTCATTAGATAGGGAAAGTTGGGAGGATTGTTTTGAGGACAACTCTAAGAATATGATTGCCTCTAAAGATAAGTTGATACAGACAAAGTTCCTTCACAGAGTGTATTATACTCCACAGAGGCTGCACAGGGTCTATCCGCAACGATCCTCGGCATGCACCAGATGTGGGACAGAGGAAGGTACATTTATGCACATGTTTTGGTCCTGTTCCAGATTACAGGAATTCTGGGGTATTTGACGTGGTTGATTCCTGCTCACAGCTGTCTCTGCCCCGCACCCCTGAATTGGCCCTATTGGGTATTCAGGAAGACGAGCAGCGACCAAGATACACAAAATTGTTAATTGCATATACTATGCTAAGAAGGAAATTTTATTTAAGTGGGTCTCCCCCTCTCCTTCCACAGTAGCTTCCTGGAGGAAATCTGTTAATGAAGCTCTGCCTATGTACAAATTGATGTATATACATAGGAATTGGCCTCGAAAGTATGGTAAAGTATGGCAGCCTTGGGAGGCTGGCCTATAGGGCTGGGAGGCGAGCTGGTTCCTTCGGAGTATGTTTCTTAATGGAGGCTATATAATTGTTTTGTCTCTGCTGTAGAATCTGAGTGTACGTTTATAGAGGTATATGCTTTATACTTTGTATTCTTACTAAATTTCTTCCTTTTTTGCTTGTACTGTAATCCTCAATAAAGAGCAATTTGTTTGTAAAAAAAAAAACAATTCTGCATTTGGAATTTGAAATGACACATCTGAGGGCCCCCCTGCTGCCCCCCCATTGATGGGCACTGCTGAGACTGCGCTGATGGACACTGGTGAGGCTGCGCTGATGGGCACTGGTGAGGCTGCATTGATGGGCACTGGTGAGGCTGCTTTGATGGGCACTGGTGAGGCTGCGCTGATGGGCAATGGTCAGGTTGCGCTGATGGGCACTGATTAGGCTGCATTGATGGGCACTGGTGAGGCTGAGCTGATGGGCACTGGTGAGGCTGCACTGATGGGCACTGGTGAGACTGCGCTGATGGACACTGGTGAGGCTGCACTGATGGGCACTGGAGAGGCTGCATTGATGGGCACTGGTGAGGCTGCATTGATGGGCACTGGTGAGGCTGCACTGATTGACACTAGTGAGGCTGCATTGATGGGCACTGGTGAGGCTGCGCTGATGGGCACTGATTAGGCTGCATTGATGGGCACTGGTGAGGCTGCGCTGATGGGCATTGGTGAGGCTACGCTAATGTGCACTGGTGAGGCTGCATTGATGGGCACTGGTGAGGCTGCGCTGATGGGCATTGGTGAGGCTGCATTGATGGGCACTGGTGAGGCTGCACTGATGAACACTGGTGAGGCTGCATTGATGGGTACTGGTGAGGCTGTGCTTATGGACACTGGTGAGGCTGCAATGATGGGCACTGGTGAGGCTAAGCTGATGTGCACTGGTGAGGCAGCGCTGATGAGCACTGATCAGGCTGCATTGATGGGCTCTGGTGAGGCTGCGCTGATGGGCACTGGTAAGGCTGCAGTCATTGCCATAGAAACATTTGTAAAGGGGAGGGGTTTGTAAGATGACCACGTCCACGTGGGGGCGTCAGAAATATTTCTGCACTCAGGCATCTGTGACCCTAGGAACGGCCCTGTGAGGGGTATTGCTGTCGATTAGGGTACACTAGTGTTGCCCTCTGAAGAGTGCACCACAGTGGATCACTCTTCAGAGGGTGTTTGACAGGCGACAAGAAAGCATTATATTGCCTCCTCGACATCTGATTCAATCCCTAAAAATCTGCACCACCTTGCGTTTTTCGGGGGGGGGGGGCTGGGGGTGCCAGATATAGGATCCGCTCCGGGTGCCAAATGCTCTAGGTACGCCCCTGCATATATTCGCACATGATTTCATATTTATTTATATTGCTAGACACATATATATTCAAATTCACATGTTTAGAGCAGCACTTGTTGATTACTTCTTTGATTGGCACTATCTGGTCTAGTGGTGTGCTTCCAGCTGTTGGCCCCTTTGCGCAAAACCAAATTCTCCATTTTTACAAGAGTTAGGGGAGTTTCAACCTCCCTCTCCTGAACACAGAAAAATCACGTTTAGGATACGAACGTTTTGACCGACGGCCAAAAAATCCTGTGAAATCATGGTGTGATTTTGCAGCATTTTCCCACAGCTGGCAGTCAACCTAGTCCATGAGCCCTTAAATTGGTTGTAAAGCCTTAGGCTTCATGCACACAGGACTTTAACTACTTACCAACCGGGCCCCTTTTTTTACATTTGTTGGTTACAAGCTAAAAACTGTTTTTTTTGCTAGAAAATTACTTAGAACCCCCAAACATTATATATATATTTTTTCAAACACCCTAAAGAATACAATGGCGATCGTTGCAATACTTTTTGTCACACGATATTTGCGCAGAGGACTTTCAAGCGCAATTGTTTTGGAAAAATTTCACTTTTTTGAGTTGAAAAATAAGACAACAGTAAAGTTGGCCAATTTTTTTATATATTGTGAAAGAGGATGTTACGCCGAGTAAATAGATACCATACATGACACGGTTGAAAATTGCGCGCACTTGCGAAATGGCGACAAAGTCCGGTACTTAAAAAGTTCCATAGGCAACGCTTTAAAATTTTTTAGCGGTTACCAGGTTAGAGGTGCAGAGGAGGTCTTTTGCTAGAATTATTGATCACACTCTGGCGATCGCGGCGATACCTCGCGGGCGTATACTTTTGCCACAAGTTTGGTGTGTACACTCCATAGCGGCGCTAGCGGTCTCACACTAGTTATTAAGATCGTTTTCTGGAGGAGACGTGGAGATTGGACC
>BLSH010088107.1:2197524-2220673 GCA_018402905.1 Glandirana rugosa
CTCGAGACCAGTTACCTCACGCAAACACTTGTCGTCAAAAGTCAAGAAAGGTGTCTAAGAGCTAACCTAAGTCCAGACTTGAAACTGAACCGGTAAGATTGTGGACCTATACAAATAAACACTTGGTAAGGTAACATCTAAAACGAAATATAAAACCTAGTAATAGAACAACCTTCTGTTTAGAGGCAGGGTCAGAGTCCAGAAAACGTCTGAGGTAGTCCAAAGGAAGGTCTTACCAGGACATAAACCGAGGTAGGTAGAAGGGTAGTTAAAATTGGTAGAAGGGACAGGGACGACTTCTTTTCGTCCGGGTTTGGTAGGCGGTGGCAGCATCATGGTTTGGGCCTGCTTTTCTTCAGCAGGGACAGGGAAGATGGTTAAAATTGATGGGAAGATGGATGGAGCCAAATACAGGACCATTCTGGAAGGAAACCTGATGGAGTCTGCAAAAGACCTGAGACTGGGACGGAGATTTGTCTTCCAACAAGATAATGATCCAAAATATAAAGCAAAATCTACAATGGAATGGTTCACAAATAAACATATCCAGGTGTTAGAATGGCCAAGTCAAAGTTCAGACCTGAATCCAATCGAGAATCTGTGGAAAGAACTGAAAACTGCTGTTCACAAACGCTCTCCATCCAACCTCACTGAGCTCAAGCTGTTTTGCAAGGAGGAATGGGCAAAAATTTCAGTCTCTCGATGTGCAAAACTGATAGAGACATACCCCAAGCGACTTACAGCTGTAATCGCAGCAAAAGGTGGCACTACAAAGTATTAACTTAAGGGGGCTGAATAATTTTGCACGCCCAATTTTTCAGTTTTTTATTTGTTAAAAAAGTTTGAAATATCCAATAAATTTCGTTCCACTTCATGAATGTGTCCCACTTGTTGTTGATTCTTCACAAAAAATTACAGTTTTATATCTTTATGTTTGAAGCCTGAAATGTGGCAAAAGGTCGCAAAGTTCAAGGGGGCCGAATACTTTCGCAAGGCACTGTGGGTAGAACTTGGATAGGAGAAAGGATTAGTGGGATACTCCAACTTAAACTAAGCGCAGACGAGGACAACTCTCACTTGACTCCATTAAATTGAGTTGGATAGCAGATTCCCTGCTGGACCACACTGTAGTTGTGTGGGAGGATGAGTCCTTTGCTTGCTCTGGCACAATTTTTCTTCAGGACACTCACTAGTATCCCCTTTAGCTGACACCCGTCCACATCCACTGACTTCATTAGCCTGAAGGGATGGCCCTCACAGAACAGGCCACTAGACGCAGGTCTGTACTCAGAGTAGCCAGGAACAGCTCTTTCTAGAAGCGTCTCCCTCCTAGTCAGCTCTACAGGACATCTGGGCTGCAGCTTCTGCAATTCTGACCCTCAGGTCGACCACCTGAGGTTGCATGGCAGCCTGTGCAGAAGAGGGGCAGCAGCCCCCTCCCTCCTGGACCCCGCTCTCCAGCCGAAGACCCCCAAGCACATGTTCCCTAAGCATATATACAGTCAGCCAGTATGCCCTGAGGCACTTTCTTCTGCAAATGGCCAGGGCTGTAACTACGCCTATGCTCCCATTTGTCAGGTTTCCTCCCACTGTCCAATATGCCTCGTCCTATTGGACCAGTGTGAAAAAGCAAACAACATGAACAGCATCTGCGCACAATGAGCAGACGTTATCAATGGATTACTGCTCCTTGGTGGGCAGTGAGCACCTAAATTTACCTAATAACCTACCTGGTAGGCAGGGAAACCCAAAAACTACACTCTCTCTAGCACCTACCTAGGAGGGTGTTACATACTTGCATGAGATTTGCTGTATGAAAGTGGACAAGTGTGAATAGTAATCAATGAAGCTGATCACTAACACTCCATTGACCAGAGCTTCAATCCATGCTGCCAGTGGCTTTAGCTAGCCCACATGGAGATTAGAGCTTTGTCACCTGCATTTCTATTGCAGTGACCTGTGATAGTTACGATAGTTTTCAAATGAGTTTTCATAGGCTGTAGTATAAAGAGTAGCTTTCACAAGATTACCTTGTAGATCTACTCCAAAAAATTGACAGCAGAGAAAATAATTTTAAATGTTTGTGTTGGACGGCCTTTATGTTAGAAGAAATACATTTGTATAGTAGACCAAGGTCTATAATCACATTTGAATGGTTTGTGTTGTTTCTGGACATGTGAACTTCTGAAAATTATGTAGAACAACAAATAGTCCATTGCTTTTACCACCGACTCTGTTTGTATGACTTTATCAAAAAGTCTCCACATTGTGTGTTCATTTATTTATTTTGCTATAAAAGAGGCACATTAAATCTGTGCGTTGACAGCAGGAGCCGCCTGAGATGGAAAGGCTTTCTGCTCAAATAATTGATTTGGCCTTTTGCAGACACAACAGGAGACAACAAAATCTTTCCAGCATATGCAAAAAGCATCACAAAATGCGACACTAATGAAATGCACAGGGTTTATAAATTGTTTTCTGAACCTTGAAGAATGCCAGTAGAAGAACATTTCTGTTTATATAAAAGTGTACAGAAGCCCACAGACAAATCAAAGCCATGAGTACTGAATGTGTAAGGCACAGCATTTAAATGCTTTGTGTGGAAGTTGGTGAGATGAGTTTTAAGTAGACTTGAGCGGACACCTGGATGTTCGGGTTTGGCGGGTCCTGCCGAACTTCACGAAAAAGTTTGGGTTCGGTACCGAACTTGACTCGAACTTTACCCCGGACCCCGAACCCCATTGAAGTCAATGGGGACCCAAACTTTTCGGCACAAAAATGCCTGTAAAAAAGTCCTGGCAAGTGCTAGAGGGCTGCAAAAGGAAGTAAAATGGGGATAAGAGTAGGACAAGTGCCCTACAAAAAAATGGGGATAGGGAAAATAACTTAAAATCAAATAAAAAAAATAAAAATGGGAAGGGGGGGTGGATGTGGAGTAGGAGCCTAGAGGTTGACTAGGCCATGACCGTGGCAGTGTAGGTGATGATTTTAGAACAATAATCTGTCCCTTACAGCAACAGCAGGAACCTGACCCTATAGGAGTAGGCAATGATTTTAGAACAATAATCTGTCCCTTACAGCAACAGCAGGAACCTGACCCTATAGGAGTAGGCGATGATTTTAGAACAATAATCTGTCCCTTACAGCAACAGCAGGAACCTGACCTTATAGGAGTAGGCGATGATTTTAGAACAATAATCTGTCCCAGATGACGACCGTTGGAGTCGAAACGCATAGGGTCTGGTTCCCCTTCTGTCACTGATATGCTTACAACTAGAAGAGCTCTTTTATGTGTGATTTTGAGTAAGTGTTTTTAATCTTTTTACACAGTAAACCGTCAAAACATTATCATGCTATGGTGGGTCTTCTTCTTTTCCCACTTTATATGTGAGCCCCTCAGCATGGCCATATAGTTCAATCCATATTGGAGGGACCATTACCAGTTCCAGGGGAGGTGACACATTGACGGGTGGACCCATGCAGGCGACACGTGGACCCAACAGTGGACGGTTGGTCTAAGGATTTCTTCCGCTTTGTCCCTACCAGGTTCTGGTAAGCATATATGCCTAAAGGTCTTAGAGGATTTGCATTTCAATCTATACACACAGTACTCCATTCAAGGAAAATCCCAGCTATGAATTTTTGGATGAACTTTTAAAATCCAACATGCATTTCATTTATTATTACAACTTTTTAACATTTAAAATTTTATCCTATATTTACATATTGGACATTGATTGTTTTAATTCATTACTGGCGCTGCTATCTGTTGTTATATGGTTTTTACAAACTGATCTCTTTGAGCAGATAATGAAAGTCAGGCGCAGACCCAATAGTAGATGCAAATTGAATACAGTGTTCACAAATATAGTCCAATAAAGTCCTTCTAGCAACAACAGTCCATACAGAAAAATCCCATAACCAATGTGCAACCGAATTTATCCAAACTCTTCTATGTGATATGTTCACCACTGTGCGGTTTTGGAATAGGTGGCAACTCACCAGATGTTTTGACCCCCTTTTTACGGGAAGGTCAGAAAACGCCTCTGGAACCAGTGTTCCTATAAAGGGAGATGGATTTTCTCTCTTCACTCTCTAGGTTACCCTCTGGGTTCGCTAAATGAGGAAAAAAGACTCCACCAAGGACACGGATAAAAGGACATTGTGTAGTATTTAATTGCAAAATTGGATAAATACAACTTAAAATTTCACACTCACATTTCCATGTGCCTGAGCCTGGCACTTAGGGTTTAAAGGGGCAGCGACCCTATTGCTATATTGTTATATCATTTGCACTTTATTTCATTTTAGGTTTTAGGGCGCCACCACCCTAATTTTTACAAATAAACTGATCTCTTTGTTGTGCGGGCTGCCAGGGGTCACCCCAATTTGGATAATTTTTTTATTTTTTTTTGGGGGGAGCGCGGGATACTTACCAATTAAGGAACCTGACCCTATAGGAGTAGGCGATGATTTTTGAACAATAATCTGTCCCTTACAGCAACAGCAGGAACCTGACCGTATAGGAATAGGCGATGATTTTAGAACAATAATCTGTCACTTACAGCAACAGCAGGAACCTGACCCTATCGGAGTAAGCGATGATTTTAGAACAATAATCTGTCCCTTACAGCAACAGCAGGAACCTGACCCTATAGAACTAGGAGATGATTTTAGAACAATAATCTGTCCCTCAAAGCAGTAGACTCTACCTAGTCCAGAATCAGATCGTTCTGTAATGCAGGATGAGATCTGCAATCTGTCCCTTAAACTAGTAGTAGTAGTAATCTCTACCTAGTCCAGAATCAGATTGTTCTGTAATGCAGGATGAGATCTGCAATCTGTCCCTCAAAGCAGTAGTAGTAATCTCTACCTAGTCCAGAATCAGATCATTCTGTAATGCAGGATGAGATGTTATTAATATCTGCAATCTGTCCCTCACAGCACCGGCAGCATCCTCTCCCTAGACTAGCCTAAGTACATGTGACATGCAGCACTACTTGACTCCAGCTTATATAGACGCTGGATCACATGATGCACTGGCCAATCACAGCCATGCCATTAGTAGGTATGGCTGTGATGGCTGCTAAGGGCAAACGAGTGAAACGCTTGTTGATAGGCTGCCCTGCAGCTATTTAACATGCGTGATCAAATACCCGAACCCAGAACCCAAACCCAAACTTTTTTTCAAATGTCCGGGTTCGGGTCCGGGTCACGGACACCCCAAAGTTTACAGTTCAGGTTCACTCAACTCTAGTTTTAAGGTCTACCACTAGAAGTCTATGGAAATATCTGATATTAAAAAGGTTGTAAACCCTTTACAGCCACTTTAACCTACAGGTAATCCTATAATAAGGTACAGTTTAGGAGATATTCTCTGTATACACTTGCGCCGACGTCATCGGCGCATGCGCAGTGAAAAAACGGACCGACGTGCCATTTCTTCACAACGATCGTGCCACAACTGACGGCTCCCACGCGCATGCGTGGGAGTGCCGTTACGTGACTCATTATGCGGCCAGTCACAGAGCTGGAGTCCGTGGCCCCAGAAGGAAGAGGGGCAAAGATGGGCGCGGCCTGCAGAGGGGACAGCACGTGTGTCGATTGCAGGTAAGTGGCACATAATGGGCTAATATGTGATGCATACTAGCCCATTACACTTTTACTTTGCAGGGAACTAAAGAGGAAGTAAAACTCATCATGGTTTACTTCCTCTTTAAAGCCGAACTGAAATTTCAATTTAAATCAGCTAATTACATTCCGGATGCAACAAAACTAAAGGCAGGCAAAGCTGGCCATTCACCAGTAGAATTTGATAGAAAATTCAAATTTTCAGAACATTTATTTTGTTTTCTAAAGGTTAACAGGGTTAAAACCACATTTGTTTTCAGCCATAGTGCCGAGAAAATTTGGAAAGGATGGAAATTCTAACTGTGAATGTGATTTTCTTTCAGCAAAAATGGTACATGTCATGAAAACGGTTTAATATGTCTGGGATTCCATTTCAATAGCAGGCCTGAATGAAACATTAAGGGTTTTAAAACAGAATAACTGGCTTAATGATGGCAAGATAAAATGCTCTGAGGAATGATTTTTCAGAATTTACGAACAAACGTTCCCACCAAAATCTAACTGCATGTGGCTAGCTTTAGGCTGGGTTCACACTATTGTGAATTGGATTTGGGTTTCCCCGGATCCAATTCGCATGTCAGGAGATTGTGATTGTCTCTCAAAGGAGCCGGTTCACACATCTCCAGAGTGGCTCCGGAGCGAATTGCACAGGAGTCCTGTGCGTCTTCTGGTCCATTTCAGGTCCGAATTCAGACAAAAATTCGTACCGAAATAGGACCTGAAGCGGCGAACAGGGATGCACCGGACCCCTGCTGAGAGCAGCACTGTACGGCAGTGTGAACCCAGCCTTACAGTTAATTTTATTTAGAAAGCAGCTTCAGCATGAATAGAAAAGGCTGTCTATTTAGGTACCATCTGCCAGTTTCAGGATTTAGATTCAGGGATACCTATGTTTGCTGTATTGAAAAATAGTTACTTTACTTTTTTTAATGAATATATATTTTAAGGAGATTACATGGCCTTTTATAGCAGCCTGGAGGTCATGTTTAAAGGATAAGTTCACCTTTTGCAACATGCTACACCCATATTCAGGGTGTAACATGTAACAAATGCCTTCCCTGCCCGTGCCATTAGTACAGTAACAGTGCATATTTTTAGCACTGATCACTGTAATAATGCCACTGGTTCCCAAAAAGGTGTCAAAAGTGTCAGTTAGGTGTTCAATTTGTCCACCACAATGTCGCAGTCCCGCTAAAAATCACTGATTGCCGCCATTACTAGTAAAAAAATAAATAAATAAAAATGCCATAAAAAATATCTCATAGTTAGTAGACGCTATAACTTTTGCGCAAACCAATGGGATTTTTTTTTTTACCAAAAATATGTAACAGAATACATATTGGCCTAAATTGATGAAGAAATTAGATTTTTTACATTTTTTTATTGGGCGAGTTTTATAGCAGAAAGTAAAAAATACTGTTTTTTTAAATTGTCGCTTTTTTTTTTTTAGTAGCGCAAAAAATAAAAAATGCAGAGGTGATCAAATACTACCAAAAGAAAGCCATTTGTGGTTAAAAAGACATCAATTTTAATTGGGTACAGCTTCACACGACCATGCAATTGTCAGTTAAAGTAACGCAGTGCCGTATCGCAAAAAATGGCCTGGTCATTAAGGGGGTAAAACCTTCCGGGGCTGAAGTGGTTAAAGTGAACCTGTGTCCTCTTTAACTGCTCTAAACTTTAGGCATTCATGCATAGTAGATACCTACTGTAGGTACCTGTGCATATGAGAGCTCTGAGGGCCCATTCACACCTGAGCATTTTGTAGCTTGAATATGCTTGAAGCCTGAAGCTACAAAACGCTGGAGGGGAAAAAAAATCAATGATTCTCTATAGATATGGTGCATCTCCCCTCAAAAATGCCTCAAGCCCAAACAAGTTACGGTGGTATTTTTGTTGTGCGAATTGGGCAGATTTGGGTGTTTGTATCCCATAGAAATGAATGGAAACACACAAATCAGGCATTTTTTCATGTTTTGTCGCGCGTGTTTGCGCAATTTTCAGCTGAAATAAAAGCTAAAAAAAGCTGAACTACCTAGCAACAAATAATGCAATAGATATAGTATTCTCTATTGGCTAATATAAAAATGCCAAAAGCCCAAAAACGTCCCAAAACAATGCATACAAATGCACAAAAACGATCCAAAGTCGCCGGAAAAAGACACGATGCTCAGGTGTGAATGCAGCCTTAAGCTCTGGAAGCTCTAAAATGCCAATAGCTTCTTAATTGTATTTGTCTGCTATGTATGGATATGGACAGCAGTGTAAGGGAGATAAAATAAATACAGGTTCAATTTAAGGTAGGAAATTTGAAGAAGGGTATATTTTTTTTTCACAGAAAAGTTTTATTAGTACAAATCAACTTGTACAGAATCCAATACACAATTCGAGGTTCAAAGTAACATATAATTCCAATTTACATAAAAGAGACAAGTATCATTCGTTATCTAGAAGGTAGTATATATGCATAGATCAACTCAACCTTATCCTATAGCAGTACTCTCAAGTATAACAAAGCTGTGTAGAATTCCATATCACCGTAGAATCAAATATGGTCCACCTGGGGACATCAAGGTTTGTCATTAACCATGTATTAATATCAGGGTAGGGATAAATGTGTTTCACTACGGGTGTAGGGGAGCAAAGAATAACCGAATCAGATATAGACTCATCTGCCTCCAGTGAATGCCAATGGAGGTGTGTCAGCCGAATGGGGAGAGCAGTGTCCATAAGGCCATAAGGGTGTGTCGGGGGGGGGTTCTATTGCCGTATGGGGTAGCTAGTGTTCCAGGGCTCTCGCTGCAGTCCAGGCCTCCCACACCTTGGTAAATTTTTTGGGGCATTTACGTCCCATATACGTAAGCTTGTATAGCGGAAGCACAGAGTCCACCAGCAGGCGCCACTGAGCTATTGCTGGGGGAACAGCTGATTTCCAGTTTAGAAGTATTACTTTCCAGGCGTAAAAGCTTAAAAAGAACACCAGTAATCTAGTGTGGGTAGAGTGTGTCAGTGCGTCTGTCACACCCAGAAGGAGCACCTTAGGATCCAAGGTTATCAACAGGCCTGTAGCCGCCCTCACGTCCTCCACCACCCCTAACCAGTAGGATTGAATGGCTGAGCATTCCCAGACTAGATGATAAAATGTGCCAACCTCTTGCTTGCATCTAGGGCAAATATCAGAGTGTGTAGGGTATATATGTGCGAGTCTTTGAGGGGTATAGTATGCTTTATGAATGAATTTTAGTTGCACAAATCTATCTCTGGATGATATTACTGTGGGTATAAATTTGGGGAGCCCCTCCTCCCATTCCTCCTCCGTGAGAGAGGGGATATCTTCCCTCCAAAGTCGAAACAGATTCCCGTGTTGGGATGAATCATTACAGGTCATACGCAGGTATATAGAGGACACGATCCTATCCGCATTGCGAGAGATCAGGAACCTCTCCACCGAGTTTGGTTCTAGCTCGATTGGAGACGGGAACTGGGCCTGTGCCGCATGTCTAAGTTGGAGGTATCTGAACAGCATCCAGCTTGGCAGCTGGTACCGTTCTCTAAGGCTGGAAATGAGAGTAGCCTGCCCTCAGGCATAATATTTTGTACTTTTACTATCCCGTATTTCGCCCATAGACTCGGGTCTGGGATGGACTGAAAGTGTTTCAATCTAGGATTGCCCAATAGTGGTGTGTGCGGCGAGATAGTGCCCAGCGTTTGCATAGTCTTGGCCATTTGGGTCCAGACCCGAATCGTGGTTCTCATTGGTGTTGTAGCCTGTGAGTTGCGGGTCACCCGCCTATAGACACAATTTGTCAGAGCCGAGTAGGAGCCCATTATAGCTGCCTCTAGGTTAACCACTGGATTTGACCTGACCTGAGCAAACCACCATCGGACGGTCGCCAGGACTGCTGCCCAGTAGTACTTTTTAAAGCATGGTAGGGCCATGCCACCCGCCGAGAGTGGGAGTTGAAGTTTGGTTTTGGCTATTCTGGGGACCCCTCCCCCCCAAATGAACGATGTGGTGATTCCCTCCAGCCTATGAAAGAAATCCGCTGGTATTATCACTGGCGTATTCCTGAAAATATACAGGAACTTAGGGAGGAACGACATTTTCAATAAGTTCGCCCTACCAACTGGTGTTAGGGGAAGGGTCCTCCAGAGCTGACACTTTGCTACCAGATCCTCCAAAATTGGGTACAGGTTATCTGTCAGATAATGGGAAAGGTCATTCCTCACCTGGATACCCAAATATTTAAATTGGGTTACCCATTTCAGGGAAGAGGTATAGATCGCAGGGGGAGTAGAGGAGCATGACAGAGAGAGTACACTGGACTTACCCCAGTTGATTCTGATCCCCGAAAACTTGCCAAATTCGTCAATAGTTTGCAGGGCCGCCTCAAGGGACCCGGAGGAATCGTTTAAGTAGAGAAGAGTGTCATCCGCGTAGAGTGACACCCGCTCCACCAGTGGTCTAACCGGTATACCTTCAATCCCATCCGACTCACGGAGGAGGACTGCCATGGGTTCAATGGCCAGGGCGAACAACCCCAGAGATAAGGGGCATCCCTGGCGCGTTCCCCTATGGAGCTGGAATGAAGTGGAAAAGGAACTAGCCGTCCGCACTCTAGCCGTGGGGCCGTCATAGATTAGTTTAATCCACGCAATATAGCGAGGCCCAAAACAAAACCGGGTCAATATCTGCCAGAGGTAGGGCCACTCGACAGAATGGAAGGCCTTTTCTGTGTCCAGAGAGGCCACCACCGCCCGGCAGGCCCCCTCACCCGACATCGCTATGTTAGTGTGCAGTCGCCTAATATTAATGTCTGTTCCTTTCCCAGGCATAAAACCGGTCTGGTCACCATGTACGAGGGAGAGGATAATCGAGTGGAGCCTATTAGCCAGTATTTTAGTTAATATTTTGGCGTCTACATTAAAGAGAGATTGGACGGTATGATTCGCACAATTCAGGGTCCTTCCCCGGTTTGGGTACGACGACTATGATAGCATCTGCCATCGATGGGGGCAAGCATTCTGCTTCCAGTGCTTTGGAGATGGTTTCCAAGTACCAGGGGGCTATAGAGTCTATGTTTACCTTATAAAATTCAGACGGCAGACCGTCCGGGCCAGGGGCCTTGCCCATTTGCAGGGACTTTATAGCCATCTTTACTTCTTTTAAAGTGATAGGGTCATCTAGTTTTTGTGCATTGGCCACGGTCAGCTTCGGAAGGTCAACCCGGTCTCAATAGTCAGATAACTCAGTCTCAGAATAGTTCGCCCTAGAATCATATAGTTGTGCATAGTATTGTCGGAATCGTTCATTGATACTGCCCTGTTCAGACAGAAGGGAGCCGTCAGCGTTTTTAATATTGGGTATACAGGTCTTTCCTGATCTCTCTCTGGACAGCCAGGCAAGGAGGCGAGCCGGCCTCTCTCCCTGTTCAAATATACGGTGGGATTGGGTTAGGAGGAAACGCTTAGTGTTCTCAGCTCTCAGCAGAGCCAGTTCCCTGTATGCTGTGAGCATATCATTATATGTCCGTTGACTAGGGGCTTGGGAGTACCTAGACTCAAGACTACCTGCCCGGGACTCCGCATCTGATAGGAGAATGCACAATTCTTTCCTCGTTTTGGCTATATTGTGCTGGTATCTACCTCTAGCATATGCCTTAAAGGCATCCCAGATCATGTTTGGGAGGGCCGACCCCTCATTAATCACCCAATAATCAATTAGTTCCGATTTCATCAGGGGTTCAAGTTTATCGTTCTTTATCCAGTAGCCAGATAACCTCCAAATCCCAGTCCCTGCAGCTGTGTCAGTGTTGAGGCGTAACAGGACCGGAGCATGGTCTGATATCCCGCGTGGCAGTATAGAAACCTCCTCTACCCTCGAAAGGAGGGTGTGGGTCACATAAATTAGATCTGTACGGGATAATGTGGCATGTGTCGCTGAATGACACGTGTACTGCCTTTTGTAGGGATGTTTCCATCTCCATACATCGTGCAGCCCAAATGTGTCTGCCCAGTGAGACAATCCCGGATCTGAACCCTGCGCCGGGGGCATCCTATCCAGGCCCTGAGAGGGGGCCATATTGAGATCACCTGCCAGGATTATATTAGTGGTGGGATATCGCGATATGAGCGCCTGAATTTTGCGAAGAGATGTTATGTGGGCTGGTGGCGGGAGATACAGGCTGACTATGACCATATCGATACCATCACACAATGCATGCAATATAACATATTGGCCTTCAGGATCAAGGCACAGATCGAGGAGGGAAAAGGATAGGGATTTATGAATGAGAACACTCACTCCACGTGAATAGGTGGAATACGTTGAGTGGTAGTAAGCACCCACCCAAGTTTTTTAAGTGATAGTACTCTAGCTCCCGTTAGGTGTGTTTGTTGGAAAATGCAGATCTGTGGGCGGTACCTCTTAAGAAAGGAGAAAACCAGAGATCTCTTAAATTTTATATTCAACCCCTGCACATTCCACGACACCATAGTTAAGGGGGCCATATTATGGGGTTGTAGTTCTGGTATGTGCGCCCCCTACCTCGATCCGTGCCTCCCCCACCAACCACCACAATGACCACATAATTTACAGGAGACACTGCGTTTTGACAATCCTCATACAAGATTAGGCAATGAAAATTAGTGTAACAATACATTGTATGCCTCGATGCTACTAGTCTGTGAAAAGAAAAACAGTTCAGAGTCCCATAAATTCCCAACTCCCCCCACCCTACGACACCCCCTAAAACTGGGTGCGTTTGAGAACCCAAACAAAACATGGCTATAAGCCCTTTGGGAGCAGTGAGCCTGAAACAACAGCCGGCGGGCTTAGTCTGTGACTACACAGCAAGTTCGTGCAAGCTTAGCATTTAGGAGCAGACAGTACAGTGCCTGCAAATGGGGGAAAAAAAAACTTTGGTCAACAGAATATTCCTCCTGCGGGAGACTTTCATCCAGGTAACACTGGGGGCACAAAACTTAAAACTAAAAACGGTTGCAAACATGAGACAAATGAAGGGAAACGGACAAAGTAGATTCCATGACCCTCAGACATGGAAGGGGATTGTAGACTCCCTCCTTCCGAGGGGCCCCACGCATAAAAGTAATCCTTAGTTTCACCGTAGACCCCGCAACATGCTAGTGCAGTCTCAGGCAACCAAGTCCCCGAAGGTCACCAGTCCGGGATAATGTGAGTATGCACTGGGGAGACCCAGGATCATATTAGTGGCAGATTCACAAGTAAGATCCGTGACTAACAAGGGGCTCCAGGGCCTGGGCATCAGGGACAATGTACGTAGTATAGGAGTTCCCAAGTAGAAGGATCACAAGAGTCACTCACCCTCCTGTTAAAGACTGGCAGGGGCCGGACATCAATCCCGACATTGTGCTAGCGATTCCAGCCAAGCGGAGGCCTCTCCAGGCGAGGTGAAGAACCGGAGGGATTCGCCATCTTGGACCCGGAGGCGAGCAGGAAAGAGCATGCTGTATTTCATGCCTCTTCTGCGCAGATTGAGCTTCACTTGATCAAAGGACTTGTTGTTTCTGCGTTTCAACAGAGAAGTCAGGGAAGATCATTAGGCAGGCTCCTTCAAATTTCAGGGCATCAATCTTCCTGCTCTCACGAAGCACAAGGTCTCGGTCTCTGAAGTTGAGGAGTCTCAGTATAAATGTCCGCGGCGGGGCTCCGGGTATACCGCGGGCGGCTGGCATTCTATGTGCACGCTCCACCGCGAAGAAAGGGAAAACACAGCCTGCGGGAGCAGTTGACGGAGTAGGTGTTCCGTAAAGGCAGCAGGGTTGGGGTCTTCCGCCCCCTCAGGCAGGCCCAGGATCCGGAGGCTATTCCTCCGGTTCCGATTTTCAGAGTCTTCTGCCCTAAACTCCAAAGATTTCACCTTAGTAGTGAGAGTATGGAGGGCCGCTGTATGATCCCTCAAGGTATCCTCTGCATCCCCCATGTGGCTTTCAACCTCCGCAAGCCACGTACGGAATTTATCCATGTCTTTTCTGATCATGCCCACCTCCAGCTGCATCGTCTCAAGGTGGCTTGGCAGGTTGTGATCGCTTGCATTAGAGCGTTAAAATTCTCCTGTGCCTGCGATATGGTCACTGGTGTGGCCTCATCAGTTTGCAACGCCATATTGGAGCGTGGTATCGGCCCTGTCTTCACGGCCTTAGGTGTGGATCTAGTGGAAGCCGGGGAGCCTTGTTGTGTCGGTGCCAGGTATTTCCTCCTGGGCATATCAAGACAGGGAGTACCCAGGAGTACTTTGGTCCAGTCAGGATCTTGTTTCCCCGCAGGAATCAGGATCAATGCAGGCAAGTACTCGGAGCTCCCCGCTCAAGCGTCCGCTCCAGTCACCAGCTTGGTCACGCCCCCGAAGAAGGGTATATTTAAAGTGTTTGTAAGCCTCAGTCATACAATCTGAACAAAGTACAAATATCTGTACTGCTAACCTGTCTCTTCCCAAAGCTCTAAGGCGTTGTTTCTAGAGGAGTTTTTGTTCTGCCTGTAGAAGCTACTCAATGTTATCCTATGTGTCTATGCATATTAGGACGATTACAGGCATATTTAGAGCTCAACGTTTAGAGGCTTCTGGTTCCCATTTCTGACTGAAGCTTACTGGCAGAAAAACCTCAAAACCCTCCTAAACTCATCTAAATGTTGTACAAAAAAATGCTCTATATGAGTCATTGATGTGCGCAGCCTATTGCATTAGGGTGTGCACCCCAAATGTATTAAAACATGGATGGTGTCAGTAGAGCAGCGGACTTGTCAGTAGGGAAGAGGTGGGTGTCAGTAGGGCAGTGGATGGTGTCAGTAGTTTTTTATTTTTATTTATTTATTTTTTACAATTTTTTTAGGAGCCCTGTTGGGGAGCATTGGTGAAATATCATCAGGGGAAATCTGTGCCACACAGGGTGATTAGGGTGTGCCCAGGCACATCAGGCACACCCCCTGTGCATGCCTATGATATGAGTGTTTTTTACTGCCAAGACAACAGACTTTTTTTTAAGTATCAGTGTACATGGAGCCTTAGTGTTGTTTCTCTCTGGTGCTTCATTCCTCCTGTTATCAGCAGGAGTCAGTTCTGAGAAGTTCTCCAACACATGAAATAAAATTTGTGATGGGGGAGGGAGCTCAGCGCACAGCTTATCTACTCAGAACACAGCTTTGCATGCTCCTTTGTTCTGGTGCAGTGTGTGGAGGGGGGTGTGTCCCTTTCCTCCAATCAGTTTATAAGAGCTGTAACTGCAGCTCTCTGCCCCTCCTCTGCTCCTCACAGACTCAGAAGAATTTTATCACAAATCAGCACTTTTGAATGGATGTAGAGAAGAGATGGCTGCAGATAATAAGTACAATTTATGTAGGAGAATTTGTTTAATTTCTGTGTATCACCTGAGGCTATTCACTTCACTGGGTATACAGTATGAAAGGGATTACAACCACTTTAAGTAGAACAGATTGCAGGATTTTAGATTAGTAGATCAAGGGCTCTAGTTATATTATACTTGCAGAACAATCTTATATCACTCCTAACCTTCAAAACATTTCAGTGGTACAACCCATTTAGAAATATAAACCCCAAATTCAAACAGAGAACACAGGCTATATGCCAAGGGGATTCCATCCAACAGCTTCTGAGATGGGCTTTACTGTTCATAGTCTCAGAGGATTACTTCAGCGGATGACTTCTTTGTCCTTACAAAGTCATATTTTCTGCTCTTTCTAAGAAATTCTCCAGTTGCTAAACTAATCTTATCAATGTACACTACTGTGCAAAAGTTTTAGGCAGGTGTGAAAAAATGCTACAAATTAGGAATATTTCAGAAATAGAAGTGTTAATAGTCTATTTCAGTTAACAGAATAGAGAGTAGATCAGGGGTCAGCAACCTGTAGATCGCGATCTACCATTAGATTGTGGACATGTGACTGGTAGATCTCAATCTGGGCTTTCTGACCCACCATTTCTGAGCATCAAAGAGAGTGCAATGCAGAGGGACTTCAGAGGTTCCAGCAGCAGGAAAGAAGAGATCTTCAGGTTAGTGTGAAGCAATACACTGGGCATAATAGTATAGGGCTGCTTTCACACTGATGTGCTGCAGTTTACCCACACCACAGGTGCAGTGCAGTGTACCGGCAGCTTTCCTGTGGGTTTGCTGCGTTTAGTCATAGATGTCTATCATATCCTGTGGGTTTGGTGCACTTTCTGAAAGCAACTCATTTACAAGTGTAGTGGGCACTGCTCCTCCTCTCAAGGCAGGCGTTCGCACAGGTGGTCGGTAACAGGATATTCTGAGAAACATCCAAGTCCAGCTAAGAGACATCCCCATATAGCAAAGGAGAGACATCCCCAGTCCAGCAAAGAGACAGCCTCAGACCTGCAAAGAGTAGACAGCCTCAGACCTGCAAAGAGACAGCCCCAGATCAGCAAAAAGACAGCCTCAGACCTGCAAAGAGACAGCCCCAGACCAGCAAAAAGACAGCCTCAGACCAGCAGAGACAGCCCCAGACCAGCAAAGAGACAGCCCCAGACCAGAAAAGAGACAGCCCAGACCAGCAAAGTGGCAGCTCCAGTCCAGCAGAGACAGCCCCAGTCCAGCAAAGAGACAGCCCCAGACCAGCAAAGAGACAGCCTCATCACCAACAAAGAGACAATCCCAGACTAGCAAAGGGACAGCCCCAGACTGGCAAAGAGACAGCCTCAGACCTGCAAAGAGACAGCCCCAGACCAGCAAAGAGACAGCCCCAGACCTGCAAAGAGGCAGCCCCAGACCTGCAAAGAGACAGCCCTAGACCTGCAAAGAGACAGTCCCAGACCTGCAAAGAGACAGCCCCAGACCAGCAAAGAGGCAGCCCCATTCCAGTAAAGAGACAGCCCCAGTCCAGCAAAAAGACATCCCCAGACCAACAAAGAGAAAGCCCCAGACCTGCAGAGAGACAACCCCAGACCTGCAGAGAGACAGCCCCAGACCTGCAGAGAGACAGCCCCAGACCTGTAAAGAGACAGCCCCAGACCTGCAAAGAGACAGCCCCATTAC
Source organism: Glandirana rugosa (assembly GCA_018402905.1). Taxonomy (NCBI): domain Eukaryota; kingdom Metazoa; phylum Chordata; class Amphibia; order Anura; family Ranidae; genus Glandirana; species Glandirana rugosa. Next base: position 2,214,205 of record BLSH010088107.1, read on the forward strand.
CAGCAAAGAGACAGATAGCCCCATTACCAGCAAAGAGACAGCCCCAGACCAGCAAAGAGACATCCCCAGTCCAGCAAAGAGACAGCCCCAGACCTGCAAAAGACAGCCCCAGACCTGCAAAGAGACAGCCCCAGCGTTGCAAAGAGACAGTCCCATTACCAGCAAAGAGACAGACAGCCCCATTACCAGCAAAGAGACAGCCTCAGTCCAGCAGAGAGACAGCCCCAGACCAGCAAAGAGACAGCCCCAGTCCAGCAGAGAGACAGCCCCAGACCTGCAAAGAGACAGCCCCAGACCAGCAAAGAGGCAGCCCCATTCCAGTAAAGAGACAGCCCCAGTCCAGCAAAAAGACAGCCCCAGACCAGCAAAAAGACATCCCCAGTCCAGCAAAGAGACAGCCCCAGACCTGCAAAAGACAGCCCCAGACCTGCAAAGAGACAGCCCCAGACCTGCAAAGAGACAGCCCCATTACCAGCAAAGAGACAGACAGCCCCATTACCAGCAAAGAGACAGCCCCAGTCCAGCAAAGAGACAGCCCCAGACATCAATTACTTTTTTTGCTGTCCAGGCCCTGGTGTCTGCGGCTGCAGAGACACCTTTGCGACATCAGGCAGAAGGGACTCATGCAGAGAGACAGCCCCAGACCTGCAAAGACACAGCCCCATTACCAGCAAAGAGACAGATAGCCCCATTACCAGCAAAGAGACAGCCCCAGACCAGTAAAGAGACATCCCTAGTCCAGCAAAGAGACAGCCCCAGACCTGCAAAAGACAGCCCCAGACCTGCAAAGAGACAGCCCCAGACCTGCAAAGAGACAGCCCCATTACCAGCAAAGAGACAGACAGCCCCATTACCAGCAAAGAGACAGCCCCATTACCAGCAAAGAGACAGCCCCAGTCCAGCAGAGAGACAGCCCCAGTCCAGCAAAGAGACAGCCCCAGTCCAGCAGAGAGACAGCCCCAGACCAGCAAAGAGGGAGCCCCATTCCAGTAAAGAGACAGCCCCATTCCAGTAAAGAGACAGCCCCAGTCCAGCAAAAAGACAGCCCCAGACCAGCAAAGAGAAAGCCCCAGACCTGCAGAGAGACAGCCCCAGACCTGCAGAGAGACAGCCCCAGACCTGCAAAGAGACAGCCCCAGACCTGCAGAGAGACAGCCCCATTACCAGCAAAGAGACAGATAGCCCCATTACCAGCAAAGAGACAGCCCCAGACCAGCAAACAGACATCCCCAGTCCGGGAAAGAGACAGCCCGAGACCTGCAAAAGACAGCCCCAGACCTGCAAAGAGACAGCCCCATTACCAGCAAAGAGACAGACAGCCCCATTACCAGCAAAGAGACAGCCCCAGTCCAGCAGAGAGACAGCCCCAGACCAGCAAAGAGACAGCCCCAGACATCACTTACTTTTTTGCTGTCCAGGCCCTGGTGTCTGCGGCTGCAGAGACACCTTTGCGACATCAGGCAGAAGGGACTCATGCATGCAGCTCCTCCCCCTTCATTGTCACCTGACCCCCTTCATTTTGGTCCCCTTCCTGAACTGAATATTCGGCCCGGATGGCCACTGAACTGGCCGCAGTGAGGCCGGATGAGTGGCGCCATCCCAGTGAGCAACCCAGCTGCCTTGGGAGTGGGTGGTGGGGACCCAGACAGAAGGACATGCCTGCGGCCCTCTCCGGGGAGTCAGCCGCGGAGAGGCCAGAGGCAGATTGGAGGGGCTGCGAGTCAGGTAGCGGCCGCAGCCCACCGGGCTTATACGTGGTGTGCCCTATGGCCAGTCCTGGCCTGCTTGATAAGGTTGAGATCAGGGCTCTGTGAGGGTAAAACCATCACTTCCAGGACTCCTTGTTCTTCTTTACACTGAAGATAGTTATCAGGTTCTGGTGGCTAGAGGCCATAAGAAAGAGGGCTTCCTTTGCAGCTGAGTTCCGGGGCTCCTCTGGAGGTGAGACAGGCGGAGTCTGGCACAAAGTAGCACAGGTCGCCTTTGTAGTTGCTTACAGAATAGATACTGCTGATGTGCAGAGCAGGGACTGCAGGCAGGTGACACCTGTGGGAGGTGACAGGCCTGTAGAATCACTTAGACAGTAGGATAGTCGGTGCAAGCCAGGGTCAGAAGCCAGGTGGGTAACAGAACAGTTGAGGTCAGTAGGAGAAGCTGAGGTCAAATACAGGAAGCAGGCAAAGGATATCCGAAGGCAAGCCGAGGTCAAGGACTAGAGGCAGGCAGGAGACAGGTCAGGAACAAGCCGTGTTGGTAACAAAGGATCACAGGAGCAAGAGTCACAGGAATACAGGGTGCAAGCTGAAGAACAATCAGCAACTTCAACCACCCTTCTCCTGTTGCTGGTGCCCTGACAGTGCCCCCCCCCCTGACGGGCAGCCTCCGAATGCCCATTTGGGCAATTTTCTCTGGGTATTTGGCCCAAAACTGTGAAGAGTCTGGAAGCATGTATGTTGGCTTCGGGTTCCCAGGAATTTTCTTTGAGTGGATATCCTCTCCACTTTATCAAGTATTGGATCGGCCTACCTTGTTTTCTGCGATCTAGAACAGATTCCACCTCGTATTCTGTTTCCTCTTCAACAGTTACCAGTGGCGGAGTTGGTTCCACTCTACCTGGGAAAGGATATGGAATGACCAGCTTGAGGAGAAAGGCATGAAAGACTGGGTAAATTTTGTATGAATCTCGCATTGATAATTCGAAGACCACTAGGTTTATTTCACGCTTAATTGAAAAAGTACCAATATATCTTGGCCCCAACTTCTTCAAAGGGCAGAGCAGCTTCAGGTTGGCCGTTGATAGCCATACTTCATCCCCGACTTTAAGGGAGAGATTCCTTCTTCATTTCCTGTCAAAGAAACTCTTATAGTTGAACTGAGCCTTTTGTATATATTTTTGGAGGGTTTGGTAATTCCGTTGTATGAAGGCAAGTCTGTCCTGTACAGGAGGCACTGCTGATTCAGGTATGGTTTCTGGTAGGGCGGAAGGGTGGAATTCATAGTTGGCCCAGAATGGGGACTGGTTGGTAGCGGAGTGTAGTGAGTTGTTGTAGGCGAACTCCGCCAGTGGAAGCAGAGAAGCCCAATTAACTTGGGAAAAGGCTGAGAAGAAACGTAGGTACTGCTCCAAGGTTTGGTTGTGAGCTCAGTTTGCCCATTGCTTTGGGGTGGTAGGCCAAAAAAAGGCAGAGTTCCACACTCAGGGCTTTGCAAAGAGCTCTCCGGAATCTGGAGGTAAACTGTACCCCTCGATCCAAGACAATGTTGTTGGGCAGGCCATGAAGTCTCACGATTTCTTTGATGAGCCGTCTCTGTAGCGGAAGGTGTTCCTACCATGAGCAAGAAATGGGCCATCTTTGACAGGTGATCCACCACCACCAGAATGGTAGTGAATACTTCTGAGGCTGGAAAATCCACGATGAAGTCCATGGAGATCATTAATCATCAATAATCCCCAGGGCTTAGTCTTATGCCTTTATTGCGCAGGCACACAGTGCAGGTTCTAACATAGGCTCTGGTTGGGCCACCAGAAGGAGCATTGGATGAGCGCAATAGTTTTATGGGTTCCAAAGTGGCCAGGTAATTGGTGGTCATGGAACGTTTTGAGAACTAGAAGCCTTGCCTCCTGGGGTATGAAGACCTTATCTTGATGCCAGAGTAATCTGACCTGTCTCCTTAGTGAAGCATGCTCTGTTTCGGGGCAAGATGCAGAGGCCTGTTCAATAGTCAATCATAGTCAAAAATTCTGGGCAGAGGGGGAGCAGGTTCAGCAGATTCAGGGAACATCCGGGATAGGGCGTCTGCCTTCCCATTCTTAGATCCAGGTCTATATGTCAAGTGGAAATTAAATCTTGAGAAAAATAAGCCTCATCTGGCCTGCCAGGGCCTTAGGCACTTAGTGGACCTCAAATATTCTAAGCTCTTATGGTCAGTAAAGATCACGACTGGGTGAGCAGTGCCCTCCAACAGATACCTCCACTCTTCAAATGCTACTTTAATTGCCAGGAGTTCTCTGTCGCCTACATCATAATTCTTTTCGGCTTGGCTTAGTTTTTTGGAACAGAAGGCTACTGGGTGCAACAAGGCCTTTGGACCCAGACGCTGGGAGAGCACAGCTCCTGTAGCTATTTGGAAGCCTCTACGAACGAAAGGAAGTACTGGGTCCGGGTGCTGCAACACTAAAGCAGAGGTAAACAAGATCTTCAGATGTTCAAAGGCTGCCTGAGCTTCCTGGTTCCAGATGAAGGCAAGTAAGCTGAGTGACTGGGGAGATAATGGTCAAGAAGCCTTTGATAAACCTCCAGTAGAAGTTGGCGAAACCAGCAAATCTTTGGACTCTCTTTCTATCAGAGGGTGCAGGCCATTCAAGAATTGCTGAGCCCATTTGGAGGTCCATGGAAATCCCCACAGTGGAGATTATGAGCCTAAGAATTGGAAATATTATATTATATATATTAGATATATAAGGAATCTGCTGTGGCCATTGGAATACCTATGCGCGGGCGCACGTAGCGTATGTGCGCGTCCGTGCGCGTTTGCGTGCGCATGTGCGCCAGCATTGGCGCCAAAACGACCATTTAAGCAGACAGCACCAGGAAGCAAGTGCTGTCCATTCTACAGCGTTCCTGCACCTGTGACCCCAGCGTTTATTCTTAAGAGACTTCCTATTCCTGTGATCCACGGCTTCCTCTGACCTCTGTTTGATTTCTACCTGCCATGACCCCGGCCTGTCTACCACTACTGTTGTACCCGACTATCCGACTGCCTGATCCTTCTGTACTGCACCGCCAGCCAGTAATCGACCCGGCCAGCACCACTACTCTTCTGCTTGCACAAGTTCCAGTGGACTCTCAACTACCATCAGTGACCAAGTCCAGCCCTCATGCCCCCCTGTGCTCTAGAGCTTCTCAAATTCACACTTTTCTGCTTTACAAGTTATGACTTCGCAAGATGTTTAGTACTTTCTTGACATGGCCGAGTGGACACGGTGGAGATAAAGTGATGCTGAGAAGATCAAAATGTCATCTAGGTAAGCGATCAGAAACAGGTCAAGGTACTCTCTGAAGATATTGTTCATGAGATGTTGGAACATTGCAGGAGCGTTATATAACCCAAAGGGCATTACAAGGTATTCAAAATGACCAAAGCGGTTTGGAAAGCCATCTTCCATTCGTCCCCCTCTCTATTGCGGACCAGGTTGTAGGCCCCTCTCAAGTCCAGCTTAGTGAACACTCGGGCTGCTCTGAGCCTTTGAAATAACTCTGGAATGAGGGCAAGAGGGTACCTGTTCTTGACAGTGATCTAGTGGAGCTCCTTGTAGTCAATACAAGGCCGGAGGGAGTGGTCCTTTTTCTCAATGAAGAAAATGCCTGCTGAAGCAGGTGAGGAGGAGGGATAGATGAAACCCTTGGCTAGGTTCTCATCAATATATTGCCTGAGAGCTTCCAACTCAACTTTGGATAATGGGAAGATGCGCCCAAAGGGAATCTCTGCTCCAGGAAGAAACTTGATGGGGCATTCTTCTTGTCGAAGACATCAAGGAAGTCATGGTAGGCTGAGGAAATGATCTGGTATCTGTTGAAGTTTGGATGGTTAAACACGCAGGGGGGGTCTACTTGTGTGGGAATGCCACGGTGTTGGCGACAGTAGCTGGAGGAAAAGGTGACCTCCCCTTTGGACCAGTCAATTGATGGGTTGTGGGCCTGAAGCCAAGGTATTCCCAGGATGAATGGGAATATGGGAGATCTGATAACATCAAAGCGGAGGAGGTCCTGATGACCAGTGTCTGAGGTTGCGAGAATGGTGACAGTCTCTTAACCACCTCAATACTGGGCACTTTCACCCCCTTCCCAGGCCAATTTTTAGCTTTCAGTGCTCTTGCAATTTGAATGACAATTACTCAGTCATGCTACACTGTACCCAAATGAAATTTTTATCATTTTCTTCACACAAATAGAGCTTTCTTTTGGTGGTATTTATTTACCACTGAGTTTTTTATTTTTTGCGATATAAACGAAAAAAGAGTGAACATTTAAAAAAAAAAAAAAAATTCTACTTTCTGTTTTTAAAGAAATGCAATAAAATCTGATTTTATCAAAAACTTAGGCCAAAATGTATTCTGCTACATGTCTTTGGTAAAAAAAATATTAACAGTAAGTTTAACGTTCTCGTGACTTTCGATTTTTAACCGGACCCTTCCCCCACTTTCACGGGTCATAACTCCACCAATTCTCTGACAGTGGTAAGAGCGTTGGAGTCTGTGACCAGTAGTCCTGGAGGAGGCGAAACTACAATAGTCTAGAGGGTATAAGGGTAAGTAGGACCCTTATGGAACCGAAGTCCGGGTGTTGGGTAGTTAACTGACCAGGTTTCCCCTCCAGTGGAAAAGGAGGTCGATGACAGCGGTTGTGGCACCGTAAGGGTGTGTTCATCTGGGGGGGACGCACAAATTGGTAGGTTTGAAGTTGTCTAT
>BLSH010088107.1:2247719-2297323 GCA_018402905.1 Glandirana rugosa
CCCCCCCCCCCCCCCCCCCCCCCCCCCCCCCCCCCCCCCCCCCCCCCCCCCCCCCCCCCCCCCCCCCCCCCCCCCCCCCCCCCCCCCCCCCCCCCCCCCAGTCAGAAACTGGCATTATCAAACAGGTATTCTAGGAGATACAGATGGATCATTTAAAAAGCAAAAACACAGTGCTGCTAATTGCAAGTTAAAGGGACAGGAGCAGCATTTTTTGGGTTAACAAATGCTTTAAAATAGTGGAAATGATGAAGGATACTATAAATATTTGTAAGAGCTAATTTAATTTGTTAGTGATGTACACAGACTACACAGGAATGTCCATGGGTTGTTTTGCAGTATAATATTGTCCCCTCTGTACCTTGGGAAGATGCTCCTGGTGCTTTTACCAGTTGCACATCTGAACTCATATTATAAAGGCCCATTATCTGTTGCCCACCAACACTAATGCCTATTATCCACAAAGTGTGAAAAATATTGAGGTGCAGGCGGTGGGTCAGGTACAGGCTTTTTAGATGGAGTCAGTATTTGAACAGTAGCACACCCCACATTTTTGGGTTACTTGTGTACTCTAGAAGATCAAAAAAAGGCATGTAGATATCCCTTTGTATCCAGTATGTAGTTCAAATCAGTTCATTGGGATTAGTTTCTTTACAAGAATAACATGAATATTTTAAAGCATAACATACACAAAAGTAGCGTAACTGCTAGGACTTAGTTCACCTGCATTTGGCACTGTGGTGCTCTGGGTTGATTGCTGCGGGTCCAGTGTCCACCAGCATGTGTGTCCCAGAAGCGAGCAGGCTTCAGTGATCAGCTCCACCTGGTTTCAGCTGCCAGGTGGCTATATAAGACTGCTCCTACTAACACACCCTATTCACTGTTTTGATTGCCTCCTTGCTACCAGATCCTTGTTCCTGTGTATCCTGCTACTAAGCTAATCTTACATCCTATGCTCTACTGTTAACTCCTGCGCTTGGTTCCTGTACCCAGTCTTGATTCCCCCCTTTCTTGCATCCCTGGTATTCTCGGTTACCTTGTCCTTTATTGTGTATACATTTTGTATATAGTCAGTTGTTAGGTCTCTGTTGAGTTTATTAGTTTTTTTGGCACTGGGGTTTGTTCATGCTTATTGTTTGCTGGTGTGTGCTTGTCTCTTGTTTAACTGCAAATTAATTTTACTTAAAAGATATATATATGTTGTTGGCCCCAGTTTTCTGTGAGTAGCTACATATATCTGGTCTCCCAGTTGCTGAATCCCAACATAACAGTGATGCCCTTTGATGACCAAATCAGCTACACCTGGGAACTGGGCGGTGACGGCCCGTCCATAAGGGGCGCACAGGTGCTGTCCCCCCATCCATGTGTCCGGCCCCTAATCTCCCAATGGGGGGGGGGGTTGAAGCACGTGATTAGAGCCAGAGGCTCTAAAAGGCTTCAAAATAGGGTGGGCTTGGGGCACAGAGCACTGCGCTCTGAGCCCACCCAGTTGTGTGACTCTAGCAAATGAATATTCGCTATTTTCACACTAATTCTCCTCCCGGCTGTTTCCGACTGCGCATACTTTAGTTGATGAGGGCAGATTCTCACTTCATAAAATACAGCCTTTAGTTCAGGTCTGTGCTAAATTGTTATTTTCATTTACCTCTCAGGTTCTCACTCCTTCTAAAATGTTTCAAGCTGGATTTTTGGGATGGCTGCTGAAGGTGCAGGTTCAGGTTCTTTTTGCCGACAGTATTCAGCCAATTCCCAACAGGTGTTGTTATTATTACTATTACTGCTGTGCACTCTTTAACCGCTTCCTGCCCACACTATAGCCGAAAGAGAACTACAGCGTGGGCTTACTTTGCCGGGAGGGCGTACATGGACCTCCTCCGTGGCCATGCGCAGTGAGCTCTGTGATCGCTCCCAGTCCTTCTCCCTGTAGGCAAGTGGTTAATTGAGAAATTTGAGCAAGGGAAAGACAAACTGACTTTATTTTAGCCTCTGCTACAAGAGTGGTCAGAACTACTATCCCCAGGTTCATATGATTCACACCAATTTAGATCTGCCTCTCAGCACCTATACTCTCCTTTTCCTTCATTACCTTTAGCAACCACAGCTGCTACTGAGTGTTCCCTGCTTCCTGTAGATCAATACCCTGCTATCAATGACCACACTTCCTCTGCAAGTAATCCATTTAAGGCTCCTCCTGTAGTACCGTTGCCTATAGCAACCTCTCAGACCTCTTCCTCTATTTCTGTGCTCTATGCTCCCCAGTACTGTAGCTAATTTTCATTCAGCAGTAAACTCTGCTCAGCATAATGCAACTACTTGCAGGACTCCAGTATCTATGCCATAAAAAGGAAAACGTTTTCTCCTGCTTACACAATCCTGCCACTACCCATGCTGCCTGCTGATGTGGTTCATTCCTCCTTCATGCTGCCTACTGATGTGGTTCATTCCTCCTCCATGTTGCCTGCTGATGGTGTCCATTCCTCCTCCATGTTGCCTGCTGATGGGGTCATAGAAACATAGAAACAGAAAAGTGACGGCAGAAAAAGACGGAGTAGTCCATCGAGTCTGCCCCTTTTTATTTATTTATTTATTTATTTTTTACACATTAACCTTGTTGTCTGACTATAGATTTATGTTTATCCCAAGCAGTATGAAGCCATTTACTGTTGACTGTCTCACAACCTCTGTTGGTAGTTTATTCCAATCATCAACCACCCTTTCAGTAAAATAATACTTTCTAAGATTAGTTTTGAACTTCCCCCCAGTTAGTTTGAGGTCATGTCCCCGTGTTCTTGATTTTGGTTTCATATTGAAAAGACTGCCCTCCTGAACCTTATTCACCCCCTTGATGTATTTAAAGGTTTCAATCATGTCTAGCCTCTCCCTTCTTTCCTCCAGACTGTACATATTAAGCTCCTGAAGTCGCTCTTGATATGTTTTATCCCCCAGACCTTTCACCATTTTTGTTACCCGTCTCTGAACTCGTTCTATCTTATCAATATCTTTTTGTAAGTGTGGTTTCCAGAACTTGACACAGTATTCTAAGTGAGGTCTCACTAAAGATCTATATAGACGAATCAGAACCTCCTTCCTCCTGCTGGTGATCCCTCTACTGATAAATCCCAGAATTCTATTTGCTTTTCCCACTGCCTGGTCACACTGTTTGCTCATTTTGCAATCATCTGAAATAAGCACCCCCAAATCTTTTTCTTCTGTAGTGCTGGCTAACACTGTACCCCCAATGCTGTATTCTCTAAGCGGATTATTTTTCCCTAGATGCATTATTTTACATTTAGAAATATTGAACTGCAGTCTCCACTGCTTTGACCAATCTTCCAACAATGCCAAATCATGTTCCATGTTACAGACACCTCCAGGAATATCAACCCTATTACACACCTTTGTATCATCAGCAAAGAGACATACATTGGTCCATTTCTCCTCCATGTTACCTTCTGATGGGGTCCATTCATCCTCCATTTTGCCTGCTGATGGTGTCCATTCCTCCTTCTTGTTGCCCGCTGATGGGATCCATTCCTCCTCTGTGTTGCCTGCTGATGGGGTCCTGCCATCCTCTGCCAAGCCTTCCTCCGGTGTCCTGCTATCCTCTGCCAAGCCTACCTCTGGTGTCCTGCCATCCTCTGCCAAGCATGCCATCCTCTGCCAAGCATGCCTCGGTGTCCTGTCAACCTCTGCCAAGCCTGCCTCTGGTGTCCTGCCGTCCTCTGCCCAGGCCGACTATGCTGAATCCCAGGCCGCTGCCCAGCCAGACTATGCTAATTTCCAGGATGCTGCTCAGCCGAACTAAGCTGATTCCTGGGCCGCTGCCCAGCCAGACTATGCTGATTCTTGGGCCACTGCCTAGCCGGACTATGCTGATTCCCGGACCGCTGCCCAGCCAAATTATGCTGATTCTTAGGCTGCTGCCCAGCCAGACTATGCTGATTCCCGGGCCGTTTCCCAGCCGGACTATGCCAATTCGCTACTTGCTGTTAAGCTGGACTCTGTTGATTGGGTTAAGCTCCCTCCTGCTGATGTGCCTGAGGCTTCTGAAGTTCCATTGTTATGTGGCTTAAATGGGTTGTCTATGTGGGTTAAGATCCCTACTGTTGCCTGTCCTGAGTTCTTTTTGCAGCCGGATGATCCTGTTGTGCCAAGGACAGGAGGTCCAGATATCCACTCTGAACATGAGAGATGCATCTGCTATTATAGTCCCATTACTAGAGGTCCTCTGGGGAAGAGCAGAGTTCCAAATGAATCTTGTCCTGACCCAGGTATTATTTCTGCAATCCCTGGTGCTTTTGGAGACCCGGGTTGGGTAACCTATGCCCTGAGTAGGCCTGAGTGGTAGGTAAAAGAGGTTAAGTTTTCAGGTTGCTTTCAGTGTCCCAGCATTGGGACACGTGCTGCTTTAAAGAATGGTAAGCCTTCAATGTTGCGCCTCCTTAGGGATTTGACCAGCAGGGAACCCAGCCAGTTTCGGACCCCAGCGGCAGGGTATTCAGCCAGCGTCCAGACCCTGGCAGTGGGCTACCCTGTCAGCTTCCAGTGGCGAGGTACGATGGAGCATTCGGAAGCTGCCCTTTAAGGTGGAGGACTGTTAGGACTGAGTATGAATGTTGGTAGCACTCTGGTGATCTGTGCTGATTGCTGTAGTTCCAGTATCCACCAGCAGGTGTCTCCAAGATGCCTGCAGGTTTAAGTGATCAGCTCTACCTGGTTTCAGCTGCCAGGTGGCTATATAAGGCTGCTGCTACTAACACACCTTACATCGCTGTTTTGATTGCCTTCTTGCTGGCAGATCCTTGTTCCTGTGTATCCTGCTCCTGAGCTAATCTTGCATTCTCTACTCCACTGCTTACTCGATTCCTGTACCCAGTCTTGATTCCCCCCTTCCTTGCATCCCTGGTATTCCCTGTTAACTTGTCCTTTCTTGTGTATATATTTTGTATATAATCAGTTGTTAGGTGCATTAGGTATTTGCTCACTGGGGTTTGTTCATATTTATTGTTTGCTGGTGTGTGCTTGTCTCTTGTTTCACTGTAAATGATTCCCACTTAAAAGATATATACATTGCTGGTCCCAGTTATCTGTGTGTAGCTACATTTATCTGGTCTCCCAGCTGCTGAATCCTGACAGTAACAATGCTGAACAGAGGCCAAACTCCTTTTTGTACAGGGGCTCTGGGCAATCTGTCTGCCCCTCTTGTATATGCTTTCATACATCTCTGCTTGCTTTATCTCTCTCAAACTGCAAAAGCATGAGCCAGTGCAGATGAGCATACCAACACTGAAGAAACCAATTTAAAACAATAACAAATATTTGAAATGTGGTTTGTATGTACTGTATGCCTTTAACCACTTGCTTACTGGGCACTTAAACCCCCCCCCCCCCCCTGCCCAGACCAATTTTCAGCTTTCGGCGCTGTCGCATTTTGAATAGAGCTTTCTTTTGGTGGTATTTGATCACCTCTGCGGTTTTTATTTTTTGTGCTATAAACAAAGAGCGACGCTTTTGAAAAAAGAACAATATTTTTCACTTTTTGCTATCCTACAAATCCAAAAAAAATATATAAAAAAAAAAAAAACGCAATCGGCGTATATTGATTGGTTTGCGCAAAAGTTTGCATCTACAAACTATGGGAATTTATTTATGGCGCTTTTGTTATTTTTTTTTTTTCACTAGTAATGGCAGTGATCTGCGGGACTTTGATATTGGGGCGGACATGTCGGACATTTTTGACACTTTTGTGGGACCAATGACATTTATACAGCGATCAGAAATGTAATTGTCCGCTGATTACTGTATAAATGTCATTGGCAGTGAAGGAGTTAATACTAAGGGGGCAGTGAAAGGGTTAACTGTGTTCCCTGTATGTGTTCTGTGTGGGGGCGAGGCTGGCAGGGACATAACAGATCTCACTGATCCCAATGACAGTAGATCTGTTATGTCCTCCTTCACGGACCGGAGAACCGCCGTGTTTACATCGGAGGTTCCCTGTTCTGCAGCTCTGACAGGCGATCGTGGGTCACGAGCGGACATCGAGTCTGCCGGACCCGCGGGCACGCCCATGCAGCGTGTGGCGGCCACGCACGCCGCCGCCTGTCAGTGCGCGCTGGGAGCGTGCACAAGGGTGGACGTCCATGGACGTCCGGCGGGCAATTCTGCCGTCTTTCGTCTATAGCGCGGATCTGAACTGGTTAAAACGGTAGTATGACTAAGGAATAGTGTGTATATAAATATAAAATATATAATGAGTGCACATCAGCACAAATAAAAATGCAAAAACAAAGTAAAATAACCAGTGATGTGAAAATCTTCTGAAGACAGTAAAGTCCAAAGACAAAGTGAATCATTCAACCTTCCAATGACTCTGTGAATGTAACCTGAAGTGGTAGAAAAACAAGACAAAGGGAATGGTGCGCATGCCTAGTGCATTACCAGAGACAATTTAATAAACGTTAAAAAGGTTCACAAGTGGATACTCACAAAGTGACAATTCTCAATGAGCCATACAAATACACTGCCAAAGCCAAGCGCTTTATATGAGAAGGGGCAATAGTAGATTGAAAAAATTAACTGAATTAATTGCAGAATTAATTTAAAAAAAGGATTAAAACTAATTAAATTGATTGCAAAATCGATTAGTTGAAGAAAAGACACGTGGACGAGAAAAAAAAAAAAAAAATATATATATATATATATATATATATTTCCATATGAATGCATGTACAGTATCTCACAAAAGTGAGTACACCCCTCACATTTTTGTAAATATTTTATTATATTGTTTCATGTGACAACACTGAAGAAATGACACTTTGCTACGAGGTAATGTAGTAAGTGTAGAGCTTGCATAACAGTGTCAATTTGATGTCCCCTCAAAATAACTCAACACACAGCCATTAATAAACCACTGGCAACAAAAGGGAGTATACCCCTAAGTGAAAATGTTCAAATTGGGCCCAATTAGCCATTTTTCCTCCCCGGTGTCATGTGACTCATTAGTGTTACAAGGTCTCAGGTGTGAATGAGGAGCAGGTGTGTTAAATTTGGTGTTATCGCTCTCACTCCCTCATACTGGTCACTGGAAGTTCAACATGGCACCTCATGGAAAAGAACTCTACGAGGATCTGAAAAAAAAAATGAATTGTTGCTCTACATAAAGATGGCCTAGGCTATAAGAAAATTGCCAAGACCCTGAAACCGAGCTGCAGCACGGTGACCATGGCCTTGCCATGGTCAGCCAAAAAAGTTGAATGCACATGCTCAGCGTCATATCCAGAAGTTGTCTTTGGGAAATAGAAATATGAGTGCTGCCAGCATTGCTGCAGAGGTTGATGGGGCGGGGGGCCCAGCTGTCAGTGCTCAGGCCATACGCCGCACACTGCATCAAATTGGTCTGCAATGGCTGTCATCCCAGAAGAAAGCCTCTTGATGATGCGCAAGAAAGCCCACAAACAGTTTGCTGAAGACAAGCAGACTAAGAACATGGAACCTTGTCCTGTGGCCTGATGCTTGGCCAATCCATCACCTTTACTATCAGCTTCTTTAGCAAGGCAGTGGCCATCTTGGAGGTGTGTTTGGGGCTGTTATGTTGGAATACTGCCCTGCAGCCCAGTCACTGAAGGGAGGGGATCATGCTCTGCTTCAGTATGTCACAGTACATGTTGGCATTCATGGTTCCCTAAATGAACTGTAGCTCCCCAGTGCCAGCAGCACTCATGCAGCCCCAGACCATGACACTCCCACCACCATGCTTGACTGTAGGCAAGACAAACTTGTCTTTGTACTCCTCACCTGGTTGCAGCCACACACTCTTGACACTATCTGAACAAAATAAGTATATCTTGGTCTCATCAGACCATAGTACATTTTTCCAGTAATCCATGTCCTTAGTCTGCTTGTCTTCAGCAAACTGTTTGCGGGCTTTCTTGTGCATCATCTTTAGAAGAGGCTTCCTTCTGGGATGACAGTCATGCAGACCAATTTGATGCAGTGTGCGGCGTATGGTCTGAGCACTGACAGGCTGACCTCCCACCCCTTCAACCTCTGCAGCAATGCTGGCAGCACTCATACGTCTATTTCCCAAAGACAACCTTTGGATATGACGCTGAGCATGTGCATTCAACTTTTTTGGCTGACCATGGCAAGGCCATGGTCACCGTGCTGCAGCTCGGTTTCAGGGTCTTGGCAATCTTCTTATAGCCTAGGCCATCTTTATGTAGAGCAACAATTCATTTTTTTTTTCCAGATCCTCGTAGAGTTCTTTTCCATGAGGTGCCATGTTGAACTTCCATTGACCAGTATGAGAGAGTGAGAGTGATAACACCAAATTTAACACACCTGCTCCCCATTCACACCTGAGACCCTGTAACACTAACGAGTCACATGACACTGGGAAGGGAAAATGGTTAATTGGGCCCGGTTTAGACATTTTCACTTAGGGGTGTACTCACTTTTGTTGCCAGAGGTTTAGATATTAATTGCTGCGTGTTGTGTTATTTAAAGGGGACAGCAAATTTACACTGTTATACAAGCTGTACACTTACTACTTTACATTGTAGCAAAGTGTCATTTCTTCATTGTCACATGCAAAGGTATAATAAAATATTTACAAAAATGTGAGGGGTGTAGAGTTGAGCGAACCCGAATCCGCCACTGTCCCCAAGCATTTGGACAGGGTTCCATGGAAGCTTACAGTTGTCCATCTCCCAAACACTGGAGAGAAAGAGGAAGTGCCCCCCTACCCACTCGCGATCCCTGGCCCTGAATGCCAGCATTTCAAAGTTCCTGGCCTTTGAAATGCTGTCATTCCGTCTGGTGGACACGGATAGTTTTAAAAAGCTGATGGCGGTGGCTGTCCCACAGTACGTGGTTCCCAACCGCTACTACTTTTCCAGGCGAGCCATCCCTTCCCTGCACAAACAAGTTGAGGGCAAGATCAAGTGTGCACTGCGCAACGCCATCTGTGGCACGGTCCACATAACCACTGATACGTGTACCAGTAAGCACAGGCAGGGACGCTATATCTCGCTAACTGCACACTGGGCAAATGTAGTGGCGGGTGGGCCTGAGGCGGATAGCAGTTTGGCGCATGTCCTTTCGCCACGAGGATTGCAGGGCATTTCTCTTTGCCTCCTGTTGCCTCCTCCTCCTACTGCGCTTCCTCCTCCTCTACCACCTCCTCATTCGGTCAGCGTAGCACCTTCACCATCAACTTCAGCACATCCAGGGGGAAACAACAGCAGGCTGTTTTAAAACTGATATGTTTAGGGGATAAACCCCACACTGCGCAGGAGCTGTGGACGGGCATTGAACAACAGACAGATGAGTGGTTGTTGCCATTGAGCCTCAAGCCCGGCCTGGTGGTGTGCCATAATGGGCGAAATCTCATAGCAGCTCTGGGCCTAGCCCGTTTGACGCACATCCCTTGCCTGGCGCATGTGCTGAATTTGGTGGTGCAGAAATTTCTAAAAAACGACCCGGATATGTCAGTGCTGCTGCAGAAAGTGCGGGCCGTCTGTGTGCACTTTCGGTGTTCTCACCCTGCTGCTGCTCGCCTGTCAGCGCTGCAGCGGAACTTCGGCCTTCCTGCTCACTGCCTCCTATGCGACATGCCCACAAGGTGGAACTCCTCCTTGCACATCCTGGAAAGACTGTGCGAGCAGCAGCAGGCAATAGTGGAGTTTCAGCTGCAGCACGCACGGGTCAGTCGCTCTGCAGAACAGCACCACTTCACCACCAGCGAGTGGGCCTCCATGCGAGACCTGTGTACCATATTGCGGTGTTTCGAGTACTCCACCAACATGGCCAGTGCCGATGACGCTGTTCTCAGCGTTACTATCCCACTTTTATGTCTCCTTGAAAAAACACTTCGGGAGATGATGGCAGAGGATGTGGCACAGGAGGAAGAGGGGTAATTTCCACGGTTATCAGGCCAGTCATTCACAAGTGGCTCGGAGGGTGGGTTCCTGCACCAACATAGGCCAGCTAAAAAATTTTCAAGCCAGGGCACAGTTCTGGAGGATGAGGAGGACGAGGATGATGAGAAGGAGGAGGAGGAACCGTGTTCACGGCAGGGTGGCATCCAACGCAGCTCGTGGGCATCACTGGAGCATGGCTGGGGGGATACAGAGGATACAGATGATACACCTCCCCCAGAGGACAGCTTGTCTTTGCCTCTGGGCAGCTTGGCACACATGAGCGACTACATGCTGCAGTGCCTGCACAACGACAGCCGAGTTGCCCACATTGTAACCTGTGACGATTACTGGGTGGCCACCCTGCTGGATCCCCGTTACAAGGATGATGTGCCGTCCTTAATTCCCTCACTGGAGCATGATCGAAAGATGCATGACTACAAGCGCACGCTGGTAGACACGCTGCTGAGGGCATTCCCAAATTACACCGGGAGCTCAGAGGAAGGACAAGGCGAAGGCAGAGGAGGAGGAAGAGGTCGCCAACGCAGCTGTGGCACCACCAGCACCACAGAAGGCAGGGTTAGCATGGCCGAAATGTGGAAAAGCTTTGTCAGCAGCACGCCACAACAAACAGCACCACCAGCTGATAGGCAACGTCTTAGCAGGAGGCAGCATTTCAGCAACATGGTGGAACAGTATGTGCGCACACGCCTACACGTACTGACTGATGGGTCTGCCCCATTCAACTTCTGGGTCTCCAAATTGAGCACATGGCCTGAGCTTGCCCTTTATGCCTTGGAGGTGCTGGCTTTGCGAAGTTCCGCCGAACCCGCCAAACCCGAACATCCAGGTGTCCGCTCAACTCTAGAGGGGTGCACTCACTTTTGTGAGATACAATGTGCTCTTTTTGAAGATTTATATGCATTGGTATATACATATACTTTTAATTTATTTTATAGATTTATCTATCTATCTATCTATCTATCTATCTATCTATCTATCTATATATCTATATATTTGTTCATTTTATATATATTTATTAGCAAATCCATGAACTGGCCAATTACTCATTCATTTATTTTTATTGCTTTTTTCATCGTTTGCTCTTTTTTATTCAAGTTTTTTTTTACATCTAAGTGTTCTGTTAGGTTGTCTTAATACAATTATGATTTTATTAATTACTATTCATTAGTTATATGGTCTGGCACTCTGGTATCGCCAGCCCAGCCCTTTTTGAGAATTCTCACTCTATCTTTTGCACACAGATTTACTGTTGGGGACATAGCCTGTTACTTCTGCCTGGGTGTGACATCACCTCCTCCTCTGGTGTGTCCCCGGCACCAGTGGTGGCTGGTGAAATTTTAGGATGGGGGGGCGCCAGACCCCTCCCTTCATTTTTGACCCCTCCCACTTCTCATAAGCCCCACCCCTTATAGATTCCATCCATTGTGTCAAGAGTATACAGCCAAGCATCGCCAGATGGGGGTATACATCATCACCAGATACAGTATATAGCACCCCCTCCCATCACAGGGCTTGCGGCAGTGACAGCAGATCCCCCCCGGGCAGTCGGGACATCAGAGTCCTGCACTTACCCCATCTAGGAAGCAGAGCAGGCAGCGATGTCCAGCGAGCGGGAGTGTGCTGTGTATCCCCCTCCTCCTCTGAGAAAGGCATTCAATAGGATCACCTGCCTTCTTCCCCAATTGGGAAATCGCTAACATACCCATGCTTTCTAATTGGTGGAGAGGCGATTCAGTGTTAGAAAAGAAAATATTCATTTGCTTTTCTAACACACGTGAGTGGGCTCATGGTGCCATACTCTGCCCCACAAGCCACTTAATTTTGAAGCCTATTGCTATGCCTATGACTCTAATCAGGTGCTTCAAAAAAATACCCCGCAACAGTAATTCATGCGGCCGGTGTCCTGAAGGGGCCGGCTGCATGAATAGAGGGTGGTTGCAGCGGCTATGGATAGATTCATGCTATGCATGAATATATCCACTATGCATAGAGGAGGGTGGTGACTGGTGAGGATAGAGGCGGCGCCTGTGTGCTCTTAATGGACGGGCCGCCCCTGCCCAGCACTGTTCCGTTCATTCTAGTGAGGGCGGTTGCGTCGACCTGCATTTGACAGGCGCGTCATTGTGGTAGGAGTTTTATCAATGTTGGAGGAGACAGGCTTTGATCTGTCTCCTCCAGGTTGGATGCGCCTGCACCTGTTTGGCAGGGGAGGCATCCAGCATGAGGAGCCCCAGCTCTGCCACTTTCGGGTCCATTTTCTCCTGTGTCCCTGTGTTTTCAACATCCTGTGACACCGAGGGATGTCTCCTCCTGCAGTGGTCATGATTACTGCCTTGCTTTGGGGTGAGTCAACATCAACACTTACTTTGCATAGTTGATATCATAGCTCTGCTCCAATGTCCATATCAGTGTGCCCTATTTATTGCTAGTCACATTTGTACATTTTTTTTTCTCGCTCACTTTTCTTGGTGGGGTAGGGCATTTTCTTCAACTAATCAATTTGGCAATTAATTTAGTTAGATTTAATTCATTTTTTTCAATCAACTATTGCCCCTTCTTATATAAAGCACTTGGCTTTGGTGTCCAGAGCAGCTTAGCTCTGAGGAAGGGGGTGCGCCCCCGAAACGTGTCAGCTTTCACCCTTCACTGTGTCCCCATCTCACCACGCAGTGTATTTGTATGGCACATTGAGAGTTGTCGCTTTGTGAGTATCCACTTGTGAACCTTTTTAACGTTTATTAAATTGTCTCTGGTAATGTACTAGGAGTGCGCGCCTTTCTTTTGTCTTGTTTTTCTAGTTTTTATCGGATTATCCCATCCGCGGAGGGCAGCATCTGCCTGGTCTTGAAACATTAATGTCCTGGTTGCTTTTTACCATGGAGGACTTATAGCGCTGGAAGTGACTGTTATTCCTTGTATCCTGAAGTGGTGACCATAGCATTTGTGCCCTTCGCAACAAATAAAGTTGACCTCTTACCAAATATAAAGGATCCCCACTTCAACTAAGCATGTTGTTAATAAGCCTCCAGACATCCATCAATAGCAATAGCGAAACTCAAGACTTCAGGCTTCAATGATTCCAAGGATTAGCATGTCAGACCAGACTGCATCAGCATTCTTAGAGGAGAACAAAGGCTGCAATAGTATAAAACAGCCAAATATTGTATTTAAAATGGGGAAACGCGTTAGCTGGGGCTTGACCTGTGACATCATCAGACCCGCAGAGAAAAGATATACCTGTGCTCAGATCCCAATAGCTTGTACATGTTATTGAACTATCAGGTGCTAAAGGGGTGTGACCACATGTTAACACTACAAATGCTGAATGTACAGTATATCTTTTCTCTGTTGTATGCAGGCCAGTGACCAGACCTGAACCACGTAGCTCTCCCCCATCTTGTGTCTTTATGCCCCAAGTTGACATGGTGTTCACTGCAGCATTTTCAGTGGCAAAGCAGTGTAGGACTGGCCAGAAGAGGGATTACTTTGATGGAGTTGGTCAGCTTAACCACTTCCCACCAGGCCTAGAGTAAAATGACGGGCGGCAGTGGTCTTGTTATCATGACTGGACATCATATGATGTCTTTCAGGATAACCAGCAATCGCGCACACGCAGGGATGTGTAAACAGGAAAAGCTGTGTGTTGGCTTTTCCTCTACTCGCACTGCCAGACGCAGTTCAGCTGCTTTCCTCACAGGGGGGTCTGCACTGATTGATTATCAGGGCTGTCCCCTGAGGATGCCCACCCAGGACCACCAGGGATGCCACCCAGGACCATCAGGTATGGCAATCAATGCCCAATAGGGTGGTCACTCAGTGCCCATCAGTGGTCCCTGCCAGTGCCTTCTGAACAGTGCTGCCTAACAGTGCCCATAATTGCTGCCTATCAGTGCCCATCAGTGCCACTTATCAGTGCCGCCTATCAGTGCTGAATATAAGTGCCTTATAATCAGTGCCACCTCATCAGTGCCAATCAGTACTGCCTCATCAGTGCCTGTCAGTGCAGCCTCATCAGTGAAGGAGAAAACGTACTTATTTACAAAATTTTGTAATAGAAACAAAGTAAAACTTTTTTAAAAAAATTTTCGGTCTGTTTTTATTTGTAGCGCAAAAAATAAAAACCCCAGTGGTGATCAAATAGCACCAAAAGAAAGCTCTATTTGTTGGAAAAAAAATTATACAAATCTTGTTTGAATGACAATTGCACGGTCATGCTACACTGTACCCAAAGTGCAACGGCGATGAAAGCTGAAAATTGGTCTGGGCAGGAAGGAGGGAAAGTTCCGGGTATTGAAGTGGTTAAACATGTATTGCAATATATGTGAACTAAATATCCCTGTTTTTCATTGCATAGTTTGCTGGGAAGGGTGTAGCAGTGTGCAGAGAGTCCATTCAGTATTTGTAGTGTTAACATGTGGTCACACCACTGTAGCACCTGATAGTTCAATTACATGTACAAGCTATTGGGATCTGAGCACAGGTATATCTTTTCTCTGTTGTATGCAGGTCAGTGACCAGACCTAAACCATGTAGCTCCCCCCCATCTTGTGTCTTTATGCCCCAGGTTGGCATGGTGTCCACCATAGCATTTGCACTGGCAAGGCAGTGTAGGACTGGCCAGAAGATGGAGTTGGTCAGCTTAAACATGTATTGCAGTATATGTGAACTAAATATCCCTGTTTTTCATTGCATAGTTTGCTGGGAATTGTGTAACAGTGTGCAGATGCTCTCTTCAGCCAGTGCCATGCTCATCTTCCCTGCTGCCGTCCATATTTTTACTTGTTATCAACCCTTGGCTTGTTTCTCAACTATACTTCTGATCCCAACCTGCAACTACTCATTACTGACCTGTGGCTTGTTTACTGACTACGCTTCTGTTTGATCCTCACCTGCTTATCCCCTACTGGACCCCGGTTTTCTCACCTCCTGGTGTAAAGATCCTGAACCGCGACTTGGTACTAACACGCAGAAAAATCCATCTCCACCATCAGGAGCTCTGATGAACACTGGTTATTACTTAGACTCCACACCTCAGGTTAGCCCACATCATCTGCCAGGGTGACTGCCTGTGTGCCTATCCTACTGGTCGGTGGTGGGCTCGCTACTGCTTTAGAAACTGGTTTTCGAGCCCAACCTCTGATCATGACAGAATAATCTGGCAACAAAACATGGAGACTGCTATATCTGTGGCTCCTTTCAGGCAGCAAATTTCAGAGCTACAGGAGTTCGGTGTTAGCTACCAAGAAAAATTTGCCAGACTGGAAAATGTGGTAAAAGGGCAACAGGAGGAAATAAATCCATGCTCTGCAAAAACAATTGCTGGACGTACGTTCCCAAGATGATGCTAACGCACATATGCCTCACCCACCCAATTTCAATAGAAGTCACCATACAGAGGTGTAATGGCGGAGGTGTAATATGCAACCAGTGTTGCATATATTTCCAACTGCAACCTACTGCATTCACTTCTGAAAAACAGAAGGTAATGTTGGTTATCAACCTCCTGACTGGGGAAGTTCTAGCTTCCCCTTATATAGAACAAGACAGTACCACTCTGAATAATTTTGAGACTTTTGTGACCAGGATGAATCAGGTTTTTGATGATCCCTACTGCTGAAGCAAAGTTGCATAGTTTGCAGAAAGGTAAACGCTCTGTTGCGTAGTACACAGCTGAATTCAGATGTTGGATCGCAGATATCACTTGGAGCCCTGCAGTGCAAAAAATCCTGAGGACCGCAACCTGGTACTAACACGCAGCAAAATCTATCTCCACCATCAGGAGCTAACAGCGACTCCTGATCGTGACACATGGAGTCGGTGGAAGGTTGAAAGTTTCACTTTGCCTTTGGACATTACGGTCTTCAGAAGATTTTTTTCACTTTATGTTTTTGGATTTTTATTTGTGTTAATGCACACTCATTATACACTATGTGTATATGTAGATTTTTGACATCCAGTATTCCGATGTTTAGTGGGTGCAGCTCTGTTAACATTTTCACACTGAAGGCAAAAAAAGGGATTTTATTAAGAACTTACCGTAAAATCCTTTTCTCTGAGTTAACTGCCAGGTGGGGTTTATGCTCATCCTACCAGGAGTAGACTAGGCAAATAGAAAAAAAGCAATCTGACCCCTCCCAGGGGGCCGTCCTCACTACAGCATATAACCCCCCAGCTCTGGATAGCATATCAGTTCGTAACAAGCCGTACAAACACAACACAGAGGGGTGGGTGCTGCGTCTGTCAGTGAACTCAGAGAAAAGGATTTTACGGTAAGTTCTTAATAAAATCCCTTTTTCTATTACGTTCACTGACAAACGCAGCCCTTCATTGACAAGTGGGGATGTCCCAAAGCAGTGTCATAAAAGAGGGGTGGGTAAACAACAACAACTGTACCCAACAGAATCCTCTCAGGAGGCGCCAGCCACGCCTACACTGCTGCCTGTAAAACTTTACGGCCAAAAGCAGCATCCGCAGATGCTGACACATCAACATTGTAAAACTAAGCAAACGTGTGCACCGAGGCCCAAGTGGCCGCCTTGCACACCTGTGACACCGAAGCCTGGTGTCTGAAAGCCCAGGAAGTGCTAACTGCCCTGGTGGAATGAGCTGTGGCTGGAAAAGGAGGGACTTTGCCCCGAACAGTATACGCATGGGTCACGGTCTGTCTGATCCAACGGGAAACAGTAGCCGACGAGGCCGTCAACCCTTTGCGCGGTCCATCCGTCAGCACAAACAACACATCAGACTTCCGAAAGGAAGCTGTAGCCGCCAAATACACCCGCAAAGCCCTCACGACATCCAAAGAATGTAACTCCAATTCTTTGGGTATGCGACGGGTGCGGACATAATGAAGGAAGAACAATATCCTCATTAATGTGAAAAGAAGAGACCATCTTCGGTAGAAACTAAGGGGAAGGTCACAAGACCGCCTTGTCCTTAAGAAGGACCAAGTAGGGAGACTTGCAGGACAACACTGCCAACTCAGACACCCGCCTAGCGGATGTAATGGCCACCAAGAAAACCACTTTCTGCGACAGCAATTGTAAGGGAATGTCCCTGATCTTCTCATATGGCGGTTTCTGCAGTACAGAAAGTACCAAATTCAAATCCCACGCCACCAAAGGCGGCCGTATCTGAGGAGCCACATGGCGTACACCCTGTACAAATGTACGTATCAACTAATTTGACGCCAAAGGCCGTTGAAAGAGAATCGCCAGAGCCGAAATCTGACCCTTGAGAGTACTCAATGCCAATTTGTTATCCAGGCCCTGCTGCAAAAAGGCCAGGACCCGGGACACAATGTAAGAGCGAGGGTTCCAACCCCTCGCCTCCCACCAGGCAGTATAGGCCTTCCAGGTGCGATGATAAATCTTGCGCGAAGTACACTTGCACACTTTAAGCATGGTAGGGATCACGGAAACAGCGACACCCCTATCCCTCAACACCTGGGACTCAATAGCCATGCCGTCAAAGCCAGCGAGGGTAAAGCAGGGTGCAGGATGGGTCCCTGTGACAGGAGATCTTCTCGCAGCGGAAGATGCCAGGGAACATCTGTCGCCATTCGCACCACGTCGGCGTAACAAGGGCACCGAGGCCAATCCGGAGCCACCAGGATTGTCGGAATCCCTTCCGCTTCTATCCTGCGCAGTAGCTGCGGTAGAGGCTTGATGGGAGTGAAGGTGTACAAGAGCCGATACCGGCCCCAAGGCGCTACCAATGCGTCCATGGCGGCCGCCAACGGGTCCCTTGTTCTGCACACGAAGGTCTGCACCTTGTGATTGAACCTGGACGCCATGAGGGCCACTTGTGGCAAATCTGGTGGAACACATCTGGATGTAGAGACCATTCCCCCTAATCCAGTGTCTGGCGACTGAGAAAGTCCAATTTTCTACTCCCGGAATGTAAATGGCGGAGATTGCTGGCACGTGAAGTTCTGCCCATCTCAGAATGAGAGCCGCTTCCGCAGCATTTGCCGAGCTCCTCGTTCCGCCCTGATGGTTCACGTACGCCACTGCCATGGCGTTGTCCGACTGAACCCGAACCGGGAGGCCGCGCAGCCTTACCGTCCAGTGGAAAAGGCAGAGCCTGATCGCCCTCAACTCCAGCACATTGATCAAAAGGCAGGTTTCCTGCGCTGACCAACGGCCCTGAGCAGATAGCTGCCCCAGGACCCCCCCAGCCCGATAGGCTGGCGACTGTCGTGACTATTGACCAATTCAGGGGGGGGAAGGACTTCCCCAACATTAGAGCTGGGGCCCGAAGCCACCAGGATAACGATCCTCTGGTCTGATGATCCAATCTGATCAGCCGGTCCAGGGACAGCAGAGACTTGTCCCACTGTGACAGAATCGTTCGCTGTAGGAGCCGAGTGTGACTCTGTGCGTAAGGTATCGCCTCGAAGGCTGGAACCATGAGCCCCAACACCCGCATACAGAACTGCAAGGAGGACCACTGGCGTGACAGCAGGGTTCGCACCGCTGCTTGTAGTGTCAGCAACTTAGCTGGAGGTAAGAACACCTTCGCCTGCTCCATGTTCAGAATCAGACCCAGATATTCCAGGCGTCAGGACGGGGTCAACGTTGACTTCTGCAGGTTGATCAGCCAGCCGAAGTCTTTCAACGAGGCCATGGTGATAGCCACGTTCTCCTCCAGAGCCGAGGCAGACTCCGCTCTCAGGAGTAAATCGTTGAGGTATGCTACCACAGCAATGCCTCTCTGCCTCAATAGCGCTATCACCGGAGCCACCAGCTTGGTGAATACCCGAGGAGCCAAGGCCAGACCGAAGGGAAGTGCCACAAATTGGTAATGTAAATATCCCACCACAAAGCGCAGAAAGCGCTGGTGCCGGAGACAAATGAGAACATGGAGGTGCGCGTCCCTGATATCCAGAGACGACAGGGCAGCCACGACCGAACGGACAGATTCCATACTGAATTTTTGCACCCTCACAAAGTGGTTCAGCGCTTTTAGGTCCAGAACTGGCCTGACTCCACCCTTTTTGGGTACCACAAAAACATTTGAATAGAAGCCGCTGAACCTTTCCAGCAGAGGTACCGGCACAATTACCCCTTGTTCGGAGAGCGTCTGAATAGCGTCTAGGAGAGCTTGAGGGAGTCTTAAGTTCGATGGGAAGAACCTGTCTGGGGGTAGAGTGCTGAACACTATCCTGTACCCGGAGGACACCACTTCCTGTACCCACTGGTCAGAAATGCGGGCAGTCCACCTGTCTGCGAACCCCAGAAGTCGGCCACCCATCATGCAGAGGAGGACTTATCCTCCGCCTTTTCGCTCTTGCGCTGCCAGGGTCGTTTACCGGACCCCAAGGCAGACTTGCCGGGCCTTGAGTCCTTGCCCGCTGCACCGGGCGCACGAAAAACCTCTTCTGACCCAAAGAAGCAGGACCCTGCTTATGGAGGAACTCCCGCCGCCTGGGCTCTTAGAGAAAAGTAATCTTCCCTCCAGTGAAATCCTTAATGATTTCATCCAACTGCGCCCCAAAGAGCCGACCGCCCTGAAAGGGAAGATCCATGAGACCCTTTTTGGACGCGTGGTGACCCGACCAACAGCGTAACCACAGCACCCGTCTGATAATGACTGCGAAATCAGACATCTTAGACACCATGGGAAGCAGGTCCAAAGCTGCGTCACACAGGTACCGAAGACCCTGTATCAAATGGTCTGCTTGCTGTGACGCCTCAAGCGAGCTCCCGCAGGTCAACTCATTGTGCAACTCAGTCGCACACTCGGTAAGGGATTGCGCCGCCATGGCTGACGCCAGAGCTGGTCTCATGGCCGACCCCGCCAACAAGAACAGTGCCTTGGACACCGCCTTCGTCCGCCTATCGGCCGGATCCTTAAAAGAGGTCGTTGCCTTAATCAGGCGAGCCACCTGAGGGTCCACTGTGGGGGATGCCCACTTCTTCACAAAACTATCCTCAAAGGGATAGCATACAGCGAAACGTTTGGGCAAGGAAAAGGAATTCTGTGGACGCTGCCATTCCTTATAGACCAGCTGGTCAAAGAATTGATCATAGGGGTAAGCCCTAGGGGACCTACGTGGCTTAAAAGACCCACAAACGTATGCAGTCTCCTGCGAATCCCCAGCTTGGTCCAGTCGCAAAGATGCATGAATATTGGCGATCAGGGCAGCCACCAGCGCCCTCTTGCGCGCTACCGAGGCCCCCTGTTCTTCCTCGCCGTCCGAGGGCTCCAGTTCACCATCTGAGAGCACCACGGGGGTCCCCGTGACCACTGAGGCCACATCTGGTTCAGACTCCTCCCCCGATGAAGGTGGAGGAGGTGGACGCTTTTTGGGGACCCCCTTAGCACGGCACCTCCCGGGGAAAAAACTCCCCCAATACAGACCTTAGCTGGTCCAGGGGAACCAGAGTCCCCAGTGCAGGTTGCGCTTCCACCGACTCCTCCTTGGGAGGACCCGCAGGTTCAGCCACCATTGCGCCACCGGACACTGACAGGCAAAAAAGCCCTGACACCCCCACAATGCAGCCCCACAGATTAACCAGGAAAAACCCAGGGGGACTGCACCCACCGCTACCAGTACTCCTGGGAGAGCTCAGCTATACTTGCTGTGTGATTGCCCCTCAAGCGCTGCATCCCAGTAGGAGAGCAATGACCGCCAGTCAGGAGCCTGCACCGCCCTTTGCCATCCACGCTGTCCCAGAGTGAAAGAGGAAGCATCGGCATCAGCCGCATGTTTTCATCCCCAGGCACATCAAAAATGGCCACCGAGCGGTTACAAGAGGCCAAAGCCTGTTACACAGGCCGCGACTAGGCCAAAATAGCCCACAAAATGGCCGCGGCCACGGCAAAATGACGGCGATCCGCCGCAAAATGGCGGTGGATCGCCGCATGGCGGCTTTTAAGCGCGGGGTGCGGTGCGAGTGAAGGGGGTGAGGGGGGTGTATAAGGGAGTGATCCCAAGCAAGGACACCCAGGGGGACCTGAAGCCCTGGAAAACCCTCCACCGGCCGGCCTGGACCGCTAAAATCGCCCAGCCCCCCCTCCACACCCCTAGGGGGGGAGAGAGGGGGTTACTCACCAATCCGACGGGCGTAGCGGGTAGCCACCCGGTTGCAGACCTTCCTCCCAGCTGTCAGAGAGGGATGCCGCAGGCCAAGGGCCCCTGGACGGGAGCAGAGTCCGGTCACTGTGCGCAAGTGGGGATCACCCACTGGCCACCCGCACGGAACGGGTACAATGTGGCGGACCCCACCAGGGCTAAGGGTAGCTCACATCGGTTGGCCGCGCTGGGGAAAGTTCAGGATTTGGGATATCCTCTATGCCCCAGCAGGCTACTTGATAGCAGTCTTCTATTAGATAGCTTGAAAGCCCAAAGAAGAAACGATCTGTGGAACCGCAGGTCCCAGCAGGGAACCAGGTCTAACTCCTTGCACTAGGCATAATAAAACTGATATGCTATCCAGAGCTGGGGGGTTATATGCTGTAGTGAGGACGGCCCCCTGGGAGGGGTCAGCTTGCTTTTTTTCTATTTGCCTAGTCTACTCCTGGTAAGATGAGCATAAACCCCACTTGTCAATGAAGGGCTGCGTTTGTCAGTGAACGTAAGAGAAATAACAATTTTCTATTTTCAATGAATAATATAGCTACAAATGTGTATTTGTACACCAAACAATATTAGTCACCTCTGACTTCAATAAGGGGGCAGTCAACCCAAAAATTATATTTAAAGGCCAGGTTAACCTGGTGAATAATAAATTCACCTATTTTTGCAGAAAAAAATGTGCATTATTATTTTTTCCTACAGGAGCCTGCAAAGCATTGCACCAACATTGTGCATGCTTTCTGTTACAAAGCTGGAGGGAATGACCAGAAATTGTTTTTGGCTTGAATTCAGCTTTAAAGGAGATCTAAAGGCACCACAAACACTCTTTTTTTAACAGCAGCATTACAATAGCCATAAAATCAATTCTTTTTGACAATCCAATATAAGCTTACTTGAAGATTCTCTTTTCATGTTGCGAGTGCCGACAGTCTGTTGGCCAACTCTTAACTTCCTGGATTCCCTGCATATGTTGAAGCTTTGCCTCTGCGCATTCCTTTGATTTAGTTTAGATTTCAAAGGACTACATATCCAATGGTACCTTGCTACTTGCAAGCAGTGATTCCTGTACTATTGTACTTCCTGAAGCTCCTCCTCTTTGGTACCTCTGTAGTTCAGGCAGCAGACTCTGTGAAACATGTGACAGACTAGTGCATTTTCACAGGGCATAGAGAACATGTGGTACTGTATTCAAGGAAGTAAACTTGTGGCATTCAAGCTTCAAGATCCTTCTGATTAATAGGAGTAGGCTAAAAATAACTCACATTCAACGTGAAAATAAATATATGATTTCAGGTTTTGACCATAGATATACATTAAAGAGGTTGTAACCCTAAAAAAATAAAAAAAAACATCCTGTTCCTTTAAAGCATGTTAAACCGCATAGTGCTTGTGCAGTGTCATTTGTCCCTTTCTATGCTGTAAAATGCCTGGTTGATCCTGCCTGTCCCTGTGCTGACCACAGTAATCATGGCTTCTGATCCATGATAGTGAGAGTCTCTCACTCTCCCCCCTCCCTGCCTCTCACTTCCAATTGTGTGAGCCTAGCTCCAAACCCGCCCCTCCCCTCCTGCCGCTATTCCATGTGACAGTAAAGTCAGTGATCACAATTACTGACAGCCTCTGTTATAACAAGATATACTACAGAGTGCATGTGTTTTTTTTTTCTGCAGCTAATTACCTTATTTCACATTGCTTATGTGCGGACACATGACTGCCCAGCTGACGACAGAGGGGAATCTTAGCCCGGGGAAAGAGAGACGCGAGCAGTCACATGACCGCATATCGGAGATGTGAAAACAGGTATTTAGCTGCAGAATTTTATTTAAACACATACAGTGTGGAGTATAGCTTGCTATAACAGAGGGGCTCTGGCAGTAATCACTGACTTTACAACCACTTTAAGTCTTATTTATCAAACAATCTAAAAAAAGAACTGTCTACACTTCCTGAATAGCATCCAATCAGATTCAAACAGTCACTGGAAAATTAAAGTTGGAAAAGGAAAGTTTGATTATGACTGGTCGCTAGCTAGCAATATAGATTTGCAGATAAAAGCTATGCTATGGTACCTGTCCCAGGTGAAAGAAAATGGAGACCCAGCAGCACCCTCTTAGGTTAGTACGCCTTGACTATGACTTTGGATAGGGGCCATTGGTGCACATCTCCTACAATGTAGTTGGTATGTTGCGGTTACTCAAGGCATGGCAAGTCATACAATTGCATGAGCAGTCACAAAATAACACTGTCATCTTTTATGGTTTATTGAATTAGTCCACATGATCACAGTTATAGTTGTACATCGATAAGGTTTGTTACTACTTACAAACAGAATGCATATTAAAATGAAAGCACTCCTTTCTTTCCATTAATTACAAAATACATCATGTGCCCCATCAGACACCAGATCACCCGATGGGACTCTAACAGTCTGCTCTCAGAAACTAATTCATGTTTTTTTTTTTTTTTTCTAAAATGCAATGTGTTAGGATTCTAGTAAGAGATAGGTACTGTATGCAACCTCAATATGACTGTAGACGAAATAGTAATATACACACTATGTACAATATTCAGTTACCTATAGCTCCTACTTGGTCCTACAGTCACCTTTCCAATTGTAATCTTGCAGTTAGTTCCTTCTTTTTTTATATATACACAAAGCAGCTGCTTCTTTATTTGCAAGCAGTAAGTGCAATGATATTTTACAATGAAAACATAACAAATTCATGCGGAACTGCAGGAGACACA
The DNA here is from genome assembly GCA_018402905.1 of Glandirana rugosa. Lineage (NCBI taxonomy): Eukaryota > Metazoa > Chordata > Amphibia > Anura > Ranidae > Glandirana > Glandirana rugosa. Next base: position 2,271,489 of record BLSH010088107.1, read on the forward strand.
GCAAGTCAACAAGTAAAGGTTCAATATACATATATGTATAAATATATCTGCTGCCAATTTCAGCTTATGTTTAGAAACCAGAGGTCTCTGCTACATGCAGCACCATGGGAAGTGTCATTCTACAATACATGTACAGTATATTATTTTGTTACTGTTTACAGTGTACAATTCATTCTTAACTTAAAAAATACATATACATTATTCAGTTATTCCAGGAAAGGTGAAGCTTGTGTTTTGAGAATTTTATAGGCTCCTACTTTGTAAAATAAAAACATATTTTAAATATGATTTGACTTTGCACACATCTTGCACTTTAATTATTTGATATGTTACAGTTTGTCAATTAAGTTGCCTATACACAGACTGATCAAGGCATTCAACGCTTGTTCTTAGATGAAGGAAACCTGCTTGATAGCAAATTCCCAACAGACAGTGAGGGTCAACTATGAGCAATATGAATGATTGGTAAGGGGCACAGCTGTGTGGGGGATAACAGAAGAGTCATACAAGAACTATATATATATATTTAACTAAATCTAAGTTCCTGTTGTATATCTGATATTGGCGGTCTATGGAAGCTAAGGCTACTCTATTCACTGCATGATCCTCGGACGATAAGAGTGTCCACCTCCAGCCCATGCAATAGAAAATCCATTCATTCTGCATGTTATAAAAGGCGGAGCTCAAAAAATGCCTTGCTCTAGAAACAGGTTTTCTCCACTATACAAGTTGAAGATGGAAGACACTATTAATGGCTTGTGTTTACTGGAAGTGTTGGTATGTATTTTGTTGCAAGTCTTCTTGCAGGAAAATGCATGAACATGAGAAAATATATTGTTTTTAATAGGACTAGTTCCCAACAATGAATTGTATGGCATTCCATTAACAGAAAACCCTGAATGCTGAATTGTGGGTATACTGAACTATATTTGTCCATTTGTCCATTAAAGGCATTCAATAGAAAAGCATTAAAGACACAACTCAATACTCAATACTCAATGCATGCCACTATATTTTGTGTCTTTTAGTGAATATAAAATCCAACCTGAAAAACAGCCTTTTCTGGTAAATAAACATTTAAATAAACTTTAAACAATAAACTTTTATCTATGGTAGTTTTGAAAAGTTTTTTTTTTTTTTTTTTTTACCGTGCATGGGCTATGGACATAAAACTATTCACATATTCTCAACAAGCACTAAAATACCTTTAAACATACAATTCCTGATGTCTCTAGTTGCATTTAATAGGTTTAGGTTGTACGAGTTAACCGCCCATCTGAAAAGTAATCTGCAGTGATTAGCTTTTCAGACGCAGTTTTCTCACAGGTGATATGTTGCCTCCTGAATCTGTGTTTAAACCATTAAAAGCCTGCCGCACAACATGCATTATGCCTAGTTGCAGTGCGGTCCCATTGACATGATTGGGTCACATTTGGTGATGGTCCAGCTTATCAATTGTGACACATTCTATAAGTTTTACCATGTTGCGACCATGTTTACTGGCCATGTTACCTGGCAGCTCACCAGTCAGGGGCAGTAAAATCTCAGATAAACTGCCTGTTTGTACCACCCCTCGGCCACCTGTGTAAACTGCTAGATGTTTACATTAGAGGAATGGTATCCTGTCAAGATTATGGTGCAACAAAAACTAATAGGGAAAGAGCTAAGATTTTATTTCCTGTGTTGTGATCTTTGAAAAAAATATATATTTTAACAATGCTGATAAATACATAGCTGAATGAGGGCTTGTTTAAGGGTACTTGCACATGGTACTGATATCTGAACATCAGAAATCTTGGTCCAAAATTTCTTACATTTATTTTGCACGTAGGCATGTACACTAGTAACATAAATTCTAACTCTCAGAATGTAATTTTAACCTCTTCAACTTAACATTTTACTGGTGTATTTGCACATAAAATACTGACCGGCAACCCAGATTTCTGTTTTTTTTTTTTTACTCCTCCACACGCAGCCCATGTTTACATGCATGTGTGTACAGGCACATTGAAAACAACTGGCTGCAATAAGATCAGTTAAAAAAAAAAAAGTCTGCATGCAAGAGGCCTTGAAGAGATTTTATTGCTTGTTCAAAATATGTAAATATTTTAGAGTGCATGATCTAAGCACAGGTTCACTTTAACTAACCCTGCTGAGAGTAAATAGCAAAGTACAAATTAAATGTAGTGTAACACTGTTTTCGCAGTTGCATTGTCTAAATTATATTTGAAGTCATTTTATGCAGTGTCATTGTATTTATGCACTTTATTACACTTACACGCTTACATTTTCCATACAATACTTGATGTTGTAAAAGCATTAAGGTAATAAGTAGTGTAACAGTTAAAAGCTGGCACCTGACAGGCACTTTGTAGACACATACTCATGGTAATATTTCTTTGAAGTCACCATTTGATTTTTTGCACCTTCTCTTCTCAAACAATCTGTAGATGCAAGTCCAACTTCAGGAACGTTCATATAAACAACCATCTGGGTAGAGCCCAGCTCCATTTAAATTGTTCTCAGCTTTAATGTTAGTGTCCGGGTGCTGCTGAACTAAGGATAGATAGATAGATAGATAGATAGATAGATAGATAGATAGATAGATAGATAGATAGATAGATAGATAGATAGATAAATAATAATGTTATTTATATGCAATGACCTGCATTTAGTAGCACTTGGGTAGTGCTGAATGTTGGCAAGGCAGTAAGGCCAAACGATTCCATAGAATGCTGATGCAGTGTCAGTACAGCTCCACTTGAGCTATTCTAAACAGATGCAATGTATATGGACAGCAGATGCTCCCATGTCCCATATCTACATTTAGCCAAAACATGCTTTCTGATGTGCAGATAGGTTCATATAAGCCAACAATTCCACTGTAATATATATATATAAATATAGTAATATAACAGTGCTTCACTTTACTCTACCAGTGTTCATAGGTTTAAAATCTAGAAGCAAGTATATCTAAAAGTTTAATAAATGTCTGCAAATGCCCCTAGTTACCTTGTTTCATATTACAATTCATTTAAATGTATTATTGTTCTCTAATAAATCCACCAAGAAAAAGTTGAATAGACTATCCCAACACCTACGGTACATGTACCATATGTTAAGAATACAGAAAATAAAAATGCATTTTTAAGTACCATGAGGTTATCTGGGACTGTTATATAAAAAGTTGAATATGATTCCTGCCATAATTTTCAGAAAGAAACTTGTTTTTATATAATTATATCGGCCAGAAAAATGCCAACTGGAGTGCAACTGGATGAGAAGTACAACATTCCCAAATTTTGTTTTTCTTTTTTTTTTTTTGGTTTTGTTTTTTTTGTAGAGTTGTAACTTGTAACTTAAGGAATTGCTAGCATTTAAGTATTTCAATAACTAGAGTCATCTTTCCTGGAATAACTTATAAATTACAGAAATTCTCTACTATAAAGGTACAGAGGTAAGTAGGGAAGGTTACATAATTTAATATGTCAACACCTTACCTCAGCTATTATGAACAATAATACTGATACATTTTTTTGCAAATATACACTATTTAAATTGTAGCATTAGAATATTTACCGTAGATGACATGCAAAATGGATGATTTTTCCCCTTAGTGGTAAGTTCTATAGCCTGTGAGGCGCAGAAACAAGCCTCCAACTCTAGTGCATATATTTATTTTAGGCAGAACCTCTGCAGCTCAGGAACATTTTATAACCTGCAAAAAATATGGTAACTGAGACCAAATGAGCATTCTCTATCCTGCAATGAACTGTGTCTGCAAAAAAAACCTAAGAAAGAGCTTTAAGCTGGCATGAAATCTTCTATGCAGTCCATATGAATATTTTGCATTCTAAAGTGTACTTTGTTTCTTTTCTGCAAGAACATTCTATAACTGACAAGAAATGGAATCCCTATTGTTAAAGAACTCTAGGTTCTACAGATAATAAGGGTGAGTTCTAGAGCTTGCATGAAAGAGGGCTCACGTATCAATGTGTGCTTACCAAGAGTTGTTGTATCTTACCCACCAAGCTCTGGAAGTTTTAATTAGATTGTTGGCCATTGGAAAGTCCAGTTCTTATTAAGAACACATTATATCACTATATATGTACTTCAGGATATAGAAGCAGACCCGCTGTGCATAGTGGTGTTATACTACCCTCCATGCAGAGTTTTGCAAATGCACACATTTTTCTGTAGTCAGGAAATCTAATGCAGCTTCCAAGGTAGCTTTACTGTGGGATTATCTATTTAGACACGTTGAGCTTTTGTGAAGTTTTCACAGCACACAATCTCAATAAAGTATTAGTGCATGTGAAATGCCAGTTTATATGTACAGAATAGATGGTTTAGTACTTAGTCTTAATATGAACTCAGAAAATGTGTTCATAAACAGTTTTTCGAATCTCTGCCAGTAAAAATTGTCATCCATGAAGTTGCATAGCAGGGGTACACAACCTGTGGATCATCACTCCAAATTAAGTTTATTCATCTTCAGATACCAGGATTGGCAGGTACATTAAGCATTATATATTGGGAATCACATATTTACAATTTCACTTTCAGACTACTTAGCTATGATAGTAATTGTGCATCAATGGCATGGTGAAGTTTAAAGCTGAACTATACAGACAGATATAAACGACACATATATTTAGCCCTTCAACTTTATTGGCCTAACCTACCTTTATCTATGCCCCATGCCCTGCAGGCATCTAGATGCGTAGAAGTCTTCACTGCAAGGACACTGTGTCCGCTTTCTGCATCTTAACTTCCAGCACCCATGGGACCTTCCCCATTCTCCCACCACTTCCTTCCTTGGAGAAAAGCTTTTTGATTGCTTTCACAACCTGTAACATGATCTGTGAATGAGGGAGAGAGAATTCTGTGACTCATCAAAATCGCCCCCATTCACAGATTATGTTACAGGCAATAAAAGCAAATTAAAAGTTAGGGACAGGTCTACAGCGGGAACATTTTCTAATGCATTCAGTCCAGAGAAGTGAAGTCATTAACCCCCTGCGCACCAGAGGTTCAGAGACAGGAAGATGAGAGGGTATCCCTGCAGTGAAGATTTCTACAGGATTCAGGCGCCTGCATTATATGGGACATACTTCATTATAGGTAAATTAGGTCAACAACACGATGGGGAATTTTTTTTTAGCTAAACTACAGCTTTAATACATCATTCAACATCTTTTTATGTAAGCAGTTTAAGAACCTGAATTTAACTAGATTATCAGCCTCTTGCAATCTCTCTACATGATGCTCATATGCTAACAAGAAACATACTGATATAAGGAGAGTGCAAAATGACAGAGATGTCATCTCATTAGCCTGCTGCTTCTCCTTTCACTGTCTGCTCACCGACTGAGGGTTGGATAAGACCCACAGGTGTCACTCAACTGCAGCAGAGAAAGCAGGCCTTCTGTCCTCCTAGAAAGTGCTGTGTTATGCAGCAGAGCTGTAAAAATCTCAAGACTGGGTGAAGGGAAATACAAATCCTTTGGTAAAACAGCTCCACTATAGTATTTTATCTGTTTATGAAGCCGTTTGCCTGGAGTTCAGCTTTAAATAACTCTGGACAAATATATAAATCCCCATTTTGTTCATTTTAATATTCCTTACATAGTTACAAAACATTTTGTCCTTGAAGTAAGCTATTATAATTAACTGAAATCTGCCTTTATAATGACATGCCACACACCAGATGTTATCTGAAATCAGCCCTGCATTGGAAATGTCTGTCCTACAAGGTGATGAGATGCAAGGGGGTACTAAGTTCGAGCTAGTAAAGGGAGAAATCTCACGGTGGGTGCCACCAGTGTGGTGATGTTTGAGTAGTTCAAATAGTAAAAGAATGCTGTGTAATATTTTGTCTTCCATTTGATACTATATAGCACCACAAGATCAAAAGAGTCTATGAACTCCTGCACAAGTCTCCTAGAAGGTAAACCGTTCTTATACAATATATAGGTTTCAGTTTTGTATTTAGGTGTTTGGCTTACGATGCCCTTCAAAACAAGTTGGGCACCCATGTTCTACTCCCTGCAAATATATAACGTCTCTGCCTTTTACAATAATTTTCTATAGTCTGAAAGGCCCAGTCTCTGCTTCTCACAGGAACAGAACGTAGACACAAACTGTTCCATGTGTATTAAATGTTTATTGGTAGAGCAGTAGCATACATATTTTAGTATGTTGCTAACTCCTCTATAAATGGGAGGGGTATGGACATACAATTTAATGGTGTATACTTTGTTACAGATAGAAAAGAACAAAACAAAACCCAGAAATGATGCATGTACAACACTATACAGTAAATACAGACAAATTCAGAAACAAGGCTTAATGCTGTCTCGTGGTCTAACTTCTTGGAGACACACAATGTTGCTGTTTTGCTGGTATTATGAGACCGGGCAGGGTACAAAGTAAAAATGTATCAAACTGGTTTTGGAGCTCGCCATCTATGAAAAAGTAGCTTTGCCATTATTTTTTAACTTCTACTGCCTGGGAAAAATAGTATTAAATATAAAGGCAATGGGAATTTTTTATAAAAACAAGTGCTGAAGAAACTGGAGGTGGTGCCCATCATGGCAACTAATTTAGCTTAGCTATTGGTTTTCAATTAAACTGGATGATATATGTACTGAGGTTGTAGAACAATACAGACTATTTCAGAGCAAATGAGAAACACTCTGTGCCTGCACACAGCAATTTTACTGGGATACTGCTTAAGTCAAACTGGAAATATGGGAGATTTGAAAAGTGTGTCCAATTGGCTTTGGACTCTGCTGATACAGAAAATGAACGCCACAATGCACTGTGTAATAGGCAGAATATTATTATATTGCCAGACATGCTAGAAAGTTGACATGCAAACTGGGTGAAGGAGTAATTTGCCTGGGAATCTGATCATTTCTGAATGATCTGATCTCCTTAGATAAAAATAGTAAGTTGTTTATAATCTATAAATTAGTAGTATAAATGAAAATACTTGTAGATTTCTTCTTGGGAATCCTGAAATCTGGGGGGCTTCATTTATGTGCTCTGGCCACTTCCTCTTTCACCTCTTTTGCCTCTTTATTGGTCTGTGTGAAGATATTGGACCAATAAAGCGATGCAGGAGACAAATTCAGTAGTTCATATTGAGATATGCATAAATGTATTTCTAAAAATGTCTAAGTTGGTGTTGGAAGTAATTTGAAGGTATGTGCAGTTACCTCTAGGCGCCTATAGTTCATTTATACTACAAGAGGAGGCAAGTACAACCTAACAGCAGACTGATGAAGCAGATATCTAATCTGGTTGCATTGGGCAACATCGCCATATTTCTTCTGCACTGGTTTTAAATCAACACAATAGTAAAACAGACAACTTTGGGTTCAGTTTTCAGTGGGCAACAAAGAATGAGGCACTGCATTAGATTGAATTCTGCAGAGTCAAAACGTGGGATGAACTGTTATAGTGAAATCTCCATTCAGTAGAACTTGCCAATTAAAAATAAGACAACTTGGAAATAAGAATGAAAAAACACTGCTAAAAAAGTCTGAAAATACATTCTCTGCTATAAAAATTTTTCAAATGTCTTGATCATTGTTTTAAAATCAAAGTGAATGTTGACAGCACGGTGACACTGCATACAATAGTGAGAGGTTTCATAACTGTTATGTGAATACACAAGACGCACATCTAGTTTCCATGTGTTTACAAATCTCATGTATATATATATTTATATATATTTATATATGCATATAAAAAGGTAGATAATGAAAATTCACAGTTCTTACAGCCATTAAAGTGTCAGAGGATGTGTGTGTGTGCATGTGGATCTATGGTCAGGTCCATGACAAACTGCAGTTTTTCCCTAAGCTAGCTCAATTACCTGAAATGCAATCGCATAATACTGATCTGTATCATAATTATCTTTTAACATAAGAATAATTTATTCTTTGTACAAGCAAACTAAGACAGGTACAGAAAAAATGTCTATGGTTATTGGCACATTTAATTGTAGATTGTTTTTTTCTTTTATTTTTAGGAAAATACTGTAAATTCTTTTTATATATTTTCTTTTCCAACAATCTACTCTACGTCAAATGAAAATGCTAGTGAGTTGATATTGCTAGGATTGGAGAAGGAATATTTGTTCTTTCTTCAAGTACAATTATTTAAGGTACTAATGTGTACACGCACGCAGTATATTAATAAGATACTAGATATCTGTGTACACTCACGCAGTATAGCTAGGATTATTAGATATATAATATTATGAACCACGCTAGAGTTTTTGCTTATTAATAATGCAGCAACTAGGCCGTTCCTTTTGCTATTTCTATTGTGTCACTGAATAATAAATAATGGTCAGTTTCGCTAAAACCTTCATGATAGCATGAAAACCTCCTTATTAGCATAAAAGCTATGTATGCATTGTATGTTAAGGAGACGGAGTTCTACTAATCCTAACTCCCCGCTGGAAGTTCTACTAAAAGGATACCTCTAAACTATTGTGCTAATACCACTGTGTTTAGGTTTCGTGCTTGTAGACGTAGAAGGAATTTGCTGAGAGTGATGGTGCTGTGCATGCTGGGAATGTGTTGAATGCCCAGAGTGTGAATGGCTAGAGTGGGAGTGCTGTGCATGAGGGTGTTGGATGTAGGATGCGTGCGAAACATGCTGTCCATGTGGGTGGTACTGGTGTGGCTGGATGTGCTGGGGAGGGTGGTAATGATGGTGGTGGTGATACGGTGGTGGGTTCTGCTGCATGTGGCAATACTGTGAATGTTGTGCATGCACTTGTGCCTGTGTTTGCCCCTCGGCTTGTCCTGCATGATGACTTGTTGGATGTTGTTGGTGTGAAATCAAAGTGGGGTGCTGCTGCTGGGGTGGTCCAGACAGGTGGCCTTGGGAAGATGGCTTCCCCCTCTTACTGCCAAACAGAGAACCTAAGAGGGAGGAAGAGTTAGGAATACTTTGACGAGAGGCACATTCCCGAGTTGAGGTGGCTCGTCTGCGCATGTGAGGACTGCTAATGATGGACCCCTGAAAAGGAAGCATAAAAAAAAATTACAAAATATACAACTAGCCTTTTTAAATTACAAACTAAAACACCCACCGCTAGAACCAAACTACACACCTACATCTAACACAAACCCACTAGATGTCACTTGTCTGTCAAACTTGCCATCAACAGCTCTGGTTGTGCACTTAACCAGCTGTTACAGTCATACTTTTAACATCTGAGCTGCAAATAATTTGCGGCTATCTACTTTTCTATTAGCCTTGCTTTGGGTCTAGTCCTACAAAGCTACGTCTAGGCCTGGGCTTAAAGGGACAGTCATTAGGCAGTCATGGGACACAAGTTACCAGAGGCAAACACACAGAGATAGGCGGCTGAACACATGATCAGTGTAAATTAATGGTTTCAAGATGAATGAAATCTCATGAAATCCACATTGAATTACTTTTTAGAGTGAGGTTTATCTGTCTAGCTAAGAACAATCTCTGCGTCTTGGTAAATACAAGTGTTTAACTAACAGATTTATAATAAACATCATCAAATTGACATATAGGCATAAGACAGTCAAGAGCTTCGTTAGAAGTATAAGATAGTGAAGGGAGAGTGTTAGCAGCTAGCTGAGTGGTACAGAGCCACTGTGAGGAGGAAGCAGACAGTCGTGTGTGGTGGAGACATGCTACAAGGAGCCAGTAGGAGTATTACATAGAGCCACAAGCAGCAGTCGTGTCCCCACAGAATCATAAAAGGTTGGTTTGTCTCATTTGGAAGATACAGAGTGAGAATCCCAGGCATGCAATATCTGAGGCAAGCAGAATACAGAGGAACAAAAAAGTGTTCAAGTGAAAGGAAAGGTATCAAATGCATATCACATCCAGCTAGGCATCCTACTTACTTCCATATTGCTGTCTAGCGATCCTGCACTGCTGCGCCGCCCACGCTTGCCTGCCCAGGACATGCAATACCATAGATTAGACATCGACACAACAGCTGGGAAACACAAGCCTTCCCCTGACTGACAGCCTGCTTATTTACTCTCTAAAGTAAGGCAACTTGATACACCTGCTGTCCTCTTAATGCCTGTGGAATGTCCTCATATTTCACCAGAGTTTCAGTGCTACAAGACCTCTTACTCCACTAGTGGTGTTATAGGTATGCTGGTTTCTCCAGCAAGAGGGGGGGGGGGGTTCCCAGTTCCCAGCATGCTCTGCCAACCAGCATACCCACAATAGTATTATTGACACAGCATAGCGGAAACAGACATTTAACAGCCAGTGGGAAAGCGCAGTATACCTAAACTCCACTCAGTGATAAACCATAGGTCAAATGGTCTTGTGGAATAAAACCATCTAGTAAATATGATCTTCCAGAATAACTCACTGGAATGAAGTTGGCTAAAGATATGGTGTTCCTGACCTCTCCTCAGTCTGAAAAAACTATTTACATTAACTTTGTTACATGAAATGGAAAGGCCACATCTCTTGTTCTAAAATTTCAAACATTTAGTTTACTCACATGGGTTCTTTATATAATTCATTAGACATTTAACCACTATAAATAGTGTCAAGTCTGAAATATCTTTTCAGATTGGAGTAGATAAACTCAAAGGTGAGAGAATAAGAACATTACACATAAAATTCTAGCAGAGTATGAGAAATGGAACATCTGCTTGTGATCTAATATCTCTACATCAGCGGAATAAGAGCTAGGAGCACAATCCAGGGCCTGGGCTATGGGTAATGCGGCTAAACTAGCATTGCCAACACAAAGTAGCTTACTTGCATGGGTTTTGACGTTTCTGAGCAAGAAATTAAAGGCTGCAAAATGACACTGGATGATTAGTGATGCAATGAATGGAAATGAAACATCTCTTTTTTCATATACATTATGTTTTAGTTTTTATTAAACCTATTGCAGGGTGTTTGTTTTATTTATCTAGTTAAGAGGTCTCTGGTTGGCTGAATCAATCTGACTTTGTAAATTTCTTAGGATCTCCAGTGGAGAGTTCTCCCCAGAGGAGTTCCTGACACTGCTACTTTGCCCTGGAGCTGCACTATTCATGCTACATCCATAATATAAAATGGATCAAATATGCAATGAGGAGAACGAGACCCTAAACTATGGCAATACTATGTGGGGTGATATAGGATTTTGCCACAGAGCCTACCCAAATTAGCATTTACCCAAAGCTGCAACTATATTTTTGTGTTTATTGACCTTTTAAATATGCCGTAATTTTAAATGAATGACATTTGAATATGTGTTTGTATGTAAAAGCAACTATAAGCGCCACATGGAAAAGTGCTTCTGTTTCTTATAACAACCAATGACAGTATTCCTTAAATTTTCTATTATGCACTTTAAAATGTATATTCTGAACAGATGACACACACACTTTAAGACATGTTTTTTAAAATAAGAACCAAGGGGTTACTTTTAGCATAATTATACACTTGCCAAAACCTGTACTAAAACAAGCAAGTATTCTTTGTGATTGTCCAAATTTCTCAGGACAAATACATTCTACAAATAGACTTTCTTCTAATTTCTTGTTCTAGGCAAGCACAATAGCACAACTTTGAGAGAGGATAGAAAATAATTGTCAATGTCGCTATGATAATATGATTGAGGCACTATTTTTCTAGCTATGCACATGCCTGAATACAGGTCCTTCAATGAGACTACAGATATACAGTAAGTAAATACAGGTATATACAGAATTACAGTAAATATATACCGATCTAAAAATGTGCTAAACGTACTAAAATAATATACTTAAAGAATGTTAATGAAATACTTATTTTGTGTTTATCACATAAAAATGTTATAATCACTCTATAATTTTTCTCATCTTATAGCACACCTAGCAGTATTAAGTCCAACTTTTGGTGAATTCTAAATATGTATTCCTAAAATTATCATCATATTGTAAGTAAATAAATTCCTAAAACAACTTACAATTAATATTACAAAGATATCACTAAAAGGAAACCTATTTAAAATAACCATATTTGCTGTGTGTAGGCAATAAGAGTTACTTAATGTGAGCTTTCAACAAAAATTTAGAGTCCTTATGTGCCTTGTGTATAAAAACCGAGAGATTCTGATCTCCCAAAATCATGTTGTAAAAACTGTAAATTGCTGACTGAAGCATGACCAGAAATATGCAATGTCTCCCACAAGGCATGTTACCCCTTGGGTGTACCTAAATGTATACAAGGGGGTAATCAGGGGCTGCATTCAGGAGCGCTGATCACCATTTGTTCCTCCATCAAAAATGGTATTGGGTCCTTTATTCGACTGTAAACGCAGACTTTCCTACATCCCTTTACATGACCATGAAAAGAGCCTAGAGGAAGGGTTTCAAATATGAAAATAGGGGCAGCTTTAAGGAACTACTAAAGTTATCTGTTAACCAACCTGAATGCATGAAAAGCAAATCTAATGCTGTAGCAAAAAAAAAAAAAAAAGAATGGTGAAATGTGGGCATTATCACCATTTGGAGGTATCACTAACTGACCCATTTGTTGCTGAAGTATTATATTGGGCCAACTTGCAAAAAACTTAATTACTCCTACACATTAGGCATCAGCTTAAAATGTCAAAGATGGATGACTCCATCTAAGTAGCTAAATGCAGTGGGTATAGAAAGTAATCACCCCCTTTAAAAGCATCACATTTTGTTGCTTTGCAGCCTGAAATTAAGACAGACACAGTTTTTTGTTTTATCCAGCAGTATTTACTAGTGCAGCTTATAACATCCAAGTGAAAGATATAACAGCAACATGTCAGAAAAATGTAAAAAGATTCAAAAACAGAATCACTGAATTTGAAAAAGGATCACTACCTTGTGTCAGTATTTTGTTGAACCACCTTTTGTTGTAATTACAGCCTTTAGTTTGTTGAACTGCTCAAGTTCAGTTAAATTTGATGGTGACCATTTGTGGACTGCAGTCTTTAAGTCGTTCCACAGATTTTTAATGGGGTTTAAGTCTGGGCTCTGACTAGGCCATGCAAGAACATTCAAAACATTCAACCACTTCAACCACTGTGTGGTCATTTTTGCTGTGTGCTTTGGGTCAGTCATGCTGGAAGGTGACCCTTCTTCCCATTGCCAACTTTCTGGCAGAGGACAGCAGATTTTTCTCAAGAATTTGACAGTATTTTGCCCCCATCCATTTTTCCTTCTATCCTGGCAACCAATAACTGCTTCTGCAATTTACTTCATCGGCTAATGTTAAAGATTGAATAATGAAATAAATATTACATTAAAAATGTAGAAAAATAATAAATTGGCAAATAAATTGCCAAAAGAAATAAAAGTATACAGACAGCACTTAGGTATTTTTAATAAATGAAATATTTAGGAATGTCCCCTACTATCGCCCTTTTAAATGAATACATCCCCAACTCTACGAAAAACAACAGGAAATTAATTAATTTTATATTGCTGGGAGCCAAGATTACGATAGCGAGGGCGTGGAAACAAGAGCGGGTTTCTCTACAAGCAGCGATCCGGAAAATCTCCTGGCTAATGACACAAGAAAGGTTAGCTAGCATCCTAACAGACAATCTGCACAAATTTGAGCTGATTTGGGAACCATGGGCGACCTTCGTGGGAGTCTCTCTAACTCCTGGCATTCCAGGGAGCCAAGGTCTCTGAGCGAACGACAGAGTCAGCAGCTATCTAGCTACACCCACTCTCTCTAAGACTTTCCTCCCCTTTTCTTCTCCTTTCCTTATTCTTTTCCTTTCTTTGTCTTCCTCATTATGCTTACCGCCTCCTCTCTGTTCTTGTGTGTGGTAGGGAACGCAAGCATAAGACAAATGGTTAAAGCATCCACAGTGGTTCTTATTTCGATCCAGCGGACACAACTCTAGGATCTGATTGGAGATTGTGTCCCTCTGGAGCGGTGCTGTGGGGGGGGGGGTCTTCATCTCTCTGCACAGCTTGTTCCCATCGGGGGTGCCGGGGGACTGGGGGCTCCTCCCCTGGGTATCTCCAGTTCAGACACGCCTAAAGGTGGTCTTGATAGGGGTTGCCATACCTATGGGACCCGAACTGGAGGGGACCAATTTAGTTACAAGGTCTCTGACGAAGGTCGAACTCTACCTACACTCTGTTCTTATAAGCTATTATAATTGACTTTTGTGAATCTCACGACTTGATGCTCACCCTGTTAGTCTGATAGACTCCATAGATTGTTTATCTCGATCCCTACCACGCCTCTTACTTGGTTATAAATGATTGTACTACATTCCTTTTTTTGTTTACACTACTGATATGACTATGTACTCGTTATAATGCTATTGTTGGTATGATTATGACAATCTTTCTACATAAGTTACTTTGATATGTATGATAAATTTCAATAAAAATATTGAAAAGAAATATTTAGGAATATGCTGTGTAAAGTGTACTGTATATACTCGGGTATAAGTCGAGTTTTTCAGCACATTTTTTGTGCTCAAAAAGACCCCCCTCGACTTATACCCAAGTCAGTGTCTGTGGTGATCAGTAGTTTCACGTTAAACAGAGCTGTGCTGCTTCTAAGAGCCGTTCTGTGCTGTGTAAGTGTGATTAAATACATTGGTATGCAAAGAATGCTGAGAGAGGTGTCAGATTCTCAGCTTGATGTCGGCAGGTGGGCGGGACAAGCTGATCTCCGTGAAGAGCTGCAGCTCTCTCTGCATTCTCAGCATTCTTTGCATTCCAATGTGTTTAATCACACTTACACAGCACAGAACGGATCTTAGAAGCAGCACAGCTCTGTTTAATGTGAAACAAAACAACCTTACTCATCCCTTATGTGTTCTGGCTACAGTATCTGTGTCCTGACATTAAAATCCCTGTGTCCTAGCATTAAAATCCCTGTGTCCTGGCATTAAAATCCCTGTGTCCTTGCATTAAAATCCCTGTGTTCTGGCATTAAAATCCCTGTGTCCTGGCATTAAAATCCCTGTGTCCTGGCATTAAAATCCCTGTGTTCTGGCTAAAATCCCTGTGTTCTGGCTAAAATCCCTGTGTTCTGGCTCCCTGTCCCTGTGTTCTGACTGCTGCATTTCACACCCTAGGCTTATCCGCGGGTCAATAAGTTTTCCCATATTTTTTGGGCAAAAGTAGGGGGGTCGACTTATACACGGGTCGACTTATACACAAGTATATACGGTAAATCCTAATTTGCTAACAGACAGTTGATTCAGGTCTATTAAATTAATATGGTTATAGTGCCAAATAGCAGCAGTCAACAGGTCCTAAGCTCACACTTTGCAAGTAAAGC
The DNA here is from genome assembly GCA_018402905.1 of Glandirana rugosa. Taxonomy (NCBI): domain Eukaryota; kingdom Metazoa; phylum Chordata; class Amphibia; order Anura; family Ranidae; genus Glandirana; species Glandirana rugosa. The sequence continues at coordinate 2,286,786 of BLSH010088107.1, forward strand.
TTTATAGGTTTATAAACTTAAAGTGGAACAAAAGTTCAAAAAAAAACTGCCAAAAGGTAAACTCTTTTTGCAGAGAGGCATGCAAAGTTCTAAAAACTTCTTAAAACATCTTAAGTTTGCTGCTAGTAGTTATTGTAGTAATTATTTGTATTACACATGATTTATATAGCGCCAACAGTTTGGGCAGCTCTTTACATTAGGATAAACAGTACAGTTACAATACAATTCAATACAGGAGTAATCAAAGGGCCCTGCTCATTACAATCTAAAAGAATGCCAGCTTCCATATATCTGCCAGGACAGGTATACTTAAAACAAAGCTGTTCAGGACTAAGCTGCTCAAGACGCAAGCCCCTGTAATGGTTCCTGCCCATTTGGTCCATACCAAGATCCACTGGTACAGAAAAACTCAATTTTCATTCCCAAATCAAACTTTCAAGTAAAGGTAATGCTAGTAATGCATACCTACACAAAATATTTATCATCATATAAAGATATTGTAACAATAAAGCAGGTTCTGTCGCTGCTGTCTGTACAATACCCAACTCTATTCCAAAATATGTCATAGAAAAAATGAAGATCTCTTAGTGATGAAAAATTTTGCCATGCAAACAAGAAATTACAACTTGAATAATAATAAAAAAACTTAATTTAGTATGGCAAAAACAGAATAGTAACCACGGGATCACACATTTTCATTTATACTATAAAATTCCAGAGCCTTTTTCAAAAAAAGTATCTGTACACAATGTGGCTTAAAGTGGTTGTGAACTCTTACATATACCCAGTCAAGTGACTAGCTTCAGGTGATACACAGAGCCAATCCTCCTACATAAGTTGTACCTGTTTATCTGCAGCGCTCTCTCCTCTACAAACATCCAAAGTGAAGAATGTATACAGCTTGTCTGAGCATTCAGAAAGCAGGCAACGGGGAGCTGAAGTTACACTCTGCAGAGCTCAGCGAGAGCTGATTGGTGGGGAGGGGGATGGAAGGGATACCCCCCCTCACACAGCAAGCAGGAACAGAGCTGTTAGATCTTATGTCTGTAGGAAGCTTTAGCTCACAGAACTGATCAGGTGACCTATGGTATAGCACCTCCTCCAACAAGCAGCATGGCTCAGGACAGCTTCACCTAAAGTATATGTAAACACAAGAACAAAATGTAATGTACTGCAACTCACCAATCCTTAGATGTGGAGGCTGCGTATGTTTTCTTTTGTTTTGCGCTGGGTAATCCTGTCAGTAACACGCTTTCTGCCCTAGGGCACTCCCTCACTATACAGTATCTATGGAGAAGCAGCGTTGTCACCATAGGCTGCTTACTACTGATTTGACCTCCCTCTCTAAATGACATATTCTGTAGCTCACAGAGGTAAAAATTGGGCAGTGCTGACAAGACTGCTTACGATTTCATTGCAACATTGTCAGCTCACTATAAGTTAAGAGTTCACTGGATTTGGGCAGGTTCAATAGAAATAACAAAATGATTTGAACTGTATATTTGATAGATCAAAGGGGTGCAAGTAAGAGAAGCTAATTATTGGGAGAAACAAACTTTAAATGTTAACTCCAGTTTTATGGAGAAAACTAATATAGGATATACAATTGCTACACAAGTCATATTGTAATTGAATGTTATTAACAATTAACTTTCCTCTTTAATCTGCAGCTCTGTAATTATCTGTACAATACAATGCAATATGGCAACCTGGAGGCATTCTGTTCACAGATGGTGTGCAGAATGCCCTCCAGAAATGTAATTTCCTGCTTGTGTGCTTGGCTCACTGATTTCCCAGAAGTCTGTACTAAGATACAAATCAGGTTTTTGGCATCCCCTGCAACAAAAATTTCATTTTTGATGAGATACTCCTAAAGGGAAATGACGTCTAAAGGGATGCAAACTTTGCCACTTTCCTCATTAGAACCCATGCAAATGCAGCAGCTAATTGAAAATGATAAAATCATGTCTATTAGATTCACCCAGCACACGGACACAAACAGCTATTTCTTAAGAATAACAAAAGGTAGAAATCTGTATCAAAGTTTGTTAAATTCCCCGCAATGTGCATTAATCACCCAGAGGGGAATGTTTTTTGGAATTACTCTTTGAACATGGGCACAGATTTCAAACAGCCCTTTGCTCTATGGATGAAGCTGTTGAGCCAAGGAATGCAAATCTGAACTGCACTGTTCTTTGAATAAATGTAAATTCAAACTCATTCCTAAAGAAACAATGAAAGGCTACTCCATACAAAACTCATATTTTACTTCATGGAAAATGCTGAAGAGTCAGGAGATTTCCGTACATGAGGTCCCACAATGCACAACTGCCATGGTCATTATAAGCGTATACATTTCACCCTTTTGGATTTTTAATTCAAATGTATACTATAGAGAATGCAAAGAGAGATTTGAAGGTACCTAAAGGAGGGCAAGTAGAAAATCAGAAATTGAGACAGAGGATTAACAGGAGGTATTCTTGATCTATTACATCTGTTGTAGAACTTGGTCTATTCAGAGGCATAGGGATAATATCATCCTGATAGTGAGGGATGACATTGCCAGCCAAGCAGTAGGTTAGTTTAGACAGCGCTACAAACACAAAATAGTAGTATGTATTTGTCATAATGGGAAATGTGCATAAGTGAAAAAAAAAACTGAAGCATGAATAATGGGAAAAACGTTCCACCTTTGCTCCAGTTTGTATACATCAGCCTTTGATGGGGAGGCATTGCTCGCTGGTCATTAACATATGGAACTGCATTTAAGACAGCTTATTATTTAAAGTTCACCTTTTGGAACATGTCACATGTTCCACCCATATTTAGGGTAGAACATGTAACATGTTCCAGCTCCTGCCACCAGTTTCTCCAAACCCCCGTCAGTGTGACAGCAAGCGATTAATCTTCTCCCTGCTCCTGCTGTCACTTTTTGAAGAGAGCATGGCCATGCAGGGCTCTGCCCACATAGCTGAATCATTCCATTTCCTGTGACTGAATGAACTACAAGTACAGTCATGCACTGCGGCTGACAGCTTGTAGCTCTGAATGAACTGTGGCGGCGCTGATGAGCACTCTTGTAGTTTATTCACAAGTCCTGCAGCTTTCAAACAGACAGCCCGTAATCAGGAAGAAAGCTTAAGGGCTTGTCTGAAGAAGCCTGGCATTGCACTCCTAATCAACTGACCAGAGATGGAATGCTTTCCAGGCTCCTGCAGGAAAAAATAATTTATGCATTTTTTTTCTGCAAAAATATGTACATTTATAATTTTTTCCTGGAAAGGTGAACTGATCCTTTAATCACATTGTAAGCAGTTTGAACAGAGCATATAGATTTATGGTGAAAATATGATTCATTATTGTCTCTTGTGTCTCTAGTTAGGATGGGGTCCCTAGTGGCCCTGGAATGTTACACTATGCCGTGGCTAATAAATATTTGATCACCTAATTTCTAGAAATAGTTTGCTTATGACTGAATTTTGGAACACTTGATAGTGCCATCCGTCAGTTCACCTAAGTACCCATTATCATCTAAGGTTCATAGCTGCAAGATGTGCATTGAACTGTTTTGACATTTGGTCTGGCTAGTAGGGCAAATAAACTGGTAGTCAATAGTAGAGGCAGATAACAGAAAATGTAAGGAATTAGATCATGGTCTTAATTATTATAAAGAGTCTGTCCTTTTGCTTCCTACAGCCAAAAGTACTTGTAGCCTTAAACAGTCTAATGCCAAAATACCAAAATATAACATCTGCAGCGGATGATATTACTATGCAGACTGTCTTGAAAAAGAGATGTTTGCAGAGCTCAAAGAGGAATCGTCCTTATATTATATATTAAGTTATTTATGGCTTCTTTCAATAAATTTGTATATAGACTGGCTTGGGAGGGTGACCTGGAGACGAAGATCTCTGAGGAAAACTGGAATGCCTGGGCGTTTTGAACATTTGGCTGATTGAGGCTAGTTATAAGGTAGGCTCCCGATGGTATCTAGTCCCAATCAGGCTATCTAGGATGTATCCTGAGGTCTCTTCTCAATGCTTTTGAAGGCTGCAGTCAAGAAGGTTCAATGCTACACACATGGCAAACCTGTTTTAAGGTTAGGAGATTCTGGAAGCGGGTAAATGCCTTGATATTTTCTGTGACTTTGGTGAATATCACTAAGAGAGCTCAGCTGGCTCTTATAAACTAAACAGTGGATGATATTCCCAAACATACGCAAATCAGTAATCTGCTAAATGTTCTTGGCAGCAAAGATAGCTATAGCCACTGCGCGGAAATCCCTATTAACTGATCTTTCTCTTATGGAAAGGAAATTTAAATGGATTATGTTAAATGAGTAATTAGTTACTATTCTCCAAGACAAACAGGCTAAATTTGAGAATATTTGGGATCCATGGCTTCACTACGTGGAGCAGCCTCTTGTCAGACTTTCTATTTTGCCTTCTTCTTCTTCTTCTTCTTCTAACTTTAGCTCTTTGCTATTCTGTTTGCCTGCTTGGCATATGCCTATACCATTTGAAGGGCAATGGTTCTATGTGTAGTATGGCTTGGAATCTAAGGACAGGCTAAGGCCTGTCTGGACACAACGGAAGATTTGAGAACAGTGGGTAGTGCATGCTGTCTATTCATACGCATTATATGGACTTGATGCTTTCCATTTTGGTAATTATGATAACTTTATTTCTTCCAACCTGTTATCTTTAGCTCTCTCTCCCTTCCCCTTGTTTTCCCTGCCCCTAACTGTTTCACAGATATGTCAATTGCTTTGTATTTACTTGACTGAGCCAGCTGTGGAATCAGCAGACCTTTGTATTGTATACGCTTGCATATGGTTCTATTGTGCAGTTCAGGAAGGATGTGCTGGAACTGGAGAGAGTCCAGAGAAGGGCAACAAAGCTAAAAAAGGGACTAGAGGATCTCAGAGATCTCAGTTATGAGGAAAGACTACAAACATTGGACTTATTCTCTTGAAAGCTTGAGAGGGGATATGATAGTGATGTACAAATACTGTATAAGTGAAATTAAAAAGACATGCGGCCATTCACTGACATTGGTAGAGAAGCGGTTTAACCTTAAACTGCGTAGAGGGTTATTTGCTGTCAGAGCGGTAAGGATGAGGAATTGTCTTCCACAAGCAGTGGTATCAGCAAGCAGTGTTGATAGTTTAAAAAACTACTTGAAATAACTGCTAGATAGGCACCTTAACAATCAGAACATACAGGATTATACAATGTACTATTAACATAAACACAAGCACAATCACACACCACAGGTTGAACTGGATGGACTGGTGTCTTTTTTCCAACCTTACAAACTATGTAAGGACTATCTTTGATTGCTTTGATACCAATATGTATGTTTTTTTTTTTTGGAAAATTATTTTTATTGGTTTTGCACATAAAACAATACAAAACAAGTTACACCACAAACATGAGATCGGTTAGTCAAAAAAAACAACCCTCATATCCCCCAAGTTGCAACACCTCCAAGGACATATTCAGGTTAAACTTGGGAAATCCTCCCAAAATGTCGAAGCTTGACTATACCAATGCAGTAGTAACCTGACAGCAATATGAACTAATATTGTACCCCCACAAAATGAAAGTTAACAGTAGTATGTCACCTAGGCCACAACCACAAGAGTTGCTGCCGAGCCTGGGTGTCAAACCAGGACAGACTCATGTAAGAGCAGAGCTATTGGAAATCCAACTATGCCATACCTTTTCCAATTTTTTTAGGACAGCCTCTATTCAAGTAGGTAGCTTTACAGAGAGACAACTCCTTGTTAAGAGCCTAAAAAGCTAGGGAAGGGGCCTCTGCCTTTTTAGTCTTATGAGCATACAACGGTGTAACCGTAAGTAAGGTTCTCTGTGCCTTAAGATGCGCCAGCTCCTCCACCAATCCAAGCAAGCATACAGAGATAGTTATTGGCATTTGAAGGGCAGTAATCTTTTTTAGGGTTCAGATCACCCCTTGCCAGAAAGCTTGCAGCGCAGGATGGTGTCAAAAGATGTGCTTTAAGACTTTAAATTCAATGAGGCAGTCCCCTAGCCAACACCAGGTAGCAGAAGGGGTAATTACACATATCATCCCAATTATCACCTTGAAAATTAGGTATCACTGACATCCACCCCTCTACACTTTACAAGGGGCTTAGGCCTAACTTCAAACAGCTCCTTGCAAACCTCAGACAGTGTCCCCAGTAACAGCTCCAAGTCCTATGGTTGAATCTGTAGGATAGTGTTACCAAATTGGGAGAGAAAGGGATAGCGCAACTTAAGGTAGCAGAAAAAATACCAATTTGGGAGATGGAATTTGGATTTTAGTATCAAAAGTGAGTAAATGGCCCATGCCAACCACATCCTTAATTTGCCAAATCCCCCTCTCTGCCCAGACTATAGAATCAGGAAATTTACTAAAATGGGGCAAGTGGGGGTTGAACCAGAGCAGAGTAGAAGGGGAGAACCCTACCCCCACAGGCTGCATAATATCCTGAACTTTATCCCATGCCCACATAGTGACCCTCGTACAGTCTGTTAGTGAAGGGTATCACTGGGGGCCCCTAAAAAGCAGGTGGTGTAGACCCTCTAGAACCGAAGCTGCATCACCATCAACTTTCACCAACCAACGGCATGTAAAGACCATTTGGCCCACTAAGAAATATTTATACAAGTCTGGTAACCCAAGGCCACCCTGGCCCAATGGATACTGAAGAGCTCGCAACCCTATACTAGGATGGGATGATTGCCACAAAAATTAGTTAAATAAGCCTTCAATGTTCCTAAAAAAGGAATGGGGAATTAACACTGGAGAGTTACGCAAGAAGTATAATATAACAGCCAGAGGCTTCAATTTAAGTAAATTGATCCTACCACGCAAGGATAGAGGTAAGTGTATCCATGCCTCTAAACGTCTCCTAAATTCTGGAAATAAGGTTTGTAAATTCAGAACGAAGTAATCAGCCACCTTAGCTGTAACTACAATCCCAAGATGCTTGACAAGAGACCCAGGGGATAGGGATGGCAGGAGTGGTATGGGCCTAAGTACCCTCATCTATAGGGAGAACACTAGATTTCACCCAAATAACTCTAAGGCTTGAGTAAGTGGCAAAAGTATTTAAGATCTTAAAAGCTGCTTGTAGGGAGGGGCCTGGATCCTGCAAGAAAAAAAGAAGACCATCTGCATTATAGGGCTGTACACTCACACATTCCCCCATCCTCAGAGGACTTCTGAAGAGCAATAGCTATAGGTTCCATCATAAACGCAAATAGGGAGGGTGAAAGCAAACACCCCTGTCATGTTCCATGGCCTACTGAAAAAAAAAAGTAGTAACCCCAGTTCCCATCCTAAGAGCTGCATTTGGACACTTATATAGTAGCGAGATCAAGGCCATGAATCAGGGACCGAAACCCATACAGCGTAGCACAGAAGCCATATAGTGCCAGTCCACTGAGTCAAAGGCCTACTCCATATCTAAAGAGACCACCACCCGGGCTCCTGAATTAGCATGGGCAATCTGTAAATGGGTAAATAGTCTTGGCAGATTAGTATCAGCAGATTTGTTTGGAATAAACCCTGGTTGATAAATATCTACCAAAGCCATTATGACCTGTGACAATCTTGGGGCCAAAATTTTAGTGAAAATTTTCAAATCCTGATTGAGCGGGTCGATTGGTCTGTAGGAGGAGCACTCCAAGGGGTCCTTGCCCAGTTTAGGCAGCAAAATAACATAAGCTTTAGACAAAGGATCTGGTAGGATGTCATTGTCTAAGCAAAATTTATATAGGGATTGAAGCCTAGGCAACACTGGTCCTGTACCACTCGGCTGGAAAGCCATCCGGACCAGGGGACTTCTACATCTGTGTCCAACAGGGTGGGAATAGGAAGGCCAGCAAGCAACTCCTCCAAGGTATCTGTGCCAGGGATAGTAGCATACAAGGCACTGAAATAAGTGTCAAAACTTTGTACCAGGTCTGAAGTAAGCTAACCATTGGGGGTTCGAACGCAAGGGATATTGGTTTGGATCCACTGATCTGCTACCAGAATGACTAACCGATTGCCATACCGATATGTATGCTTTGATTGAAGTTTGCTGACTATACTAGCTTTGCTTTTGTACCTTTAAATCTTCAATAAAAAAAATATGAACGCAAAATGTAATATCTGCAAACAGATCAATGTAGGATGGGGCCGTTTATGACCACCTCCAAGTTTTATAATGGAGCCTCATATAAATGGTCACATAGGGTGGCTCTATATGAGATAGTAAAGGGAATAATATATATAAAATGAAGGACAAAAGGTTCAGGCACATATAACCTATGCATGCATGCATGCATAACATATATGTACGGTACATACTCTAATGTACATAGTATGCATAACAATCCACAGATCCATATGTATATACCGAACAGAATACAAAAATGTACAACAAATGTTTTTAGTATACGTATCCTATTTACAACTATTGGCAAAAAAATAGGTTTTCTCTTTGATACTACTCATCATAATGCAGTCTGCCAGCAAGAATACAGTAGGCATTCACAGTGATTTGAAGACAACAGTGTTGAAATTCCATCGGTGCTACATCTACTGTTGTGCCTAGCTAACTTGCTAAGCTAGAAGGTCACCTTTATCTACTGAAACCTGGCCATTGGATTTTACTTTTTCTCTCAATGTACTACTATGTACATGAGCTAGTTTTAAAGCAGGAGACAAGACAAATTGAATTTGCACCAGCCCAGCAAGAGATAAAAGGTAAAGCTATAATCTTACTATGCATCAAATTTAGAAAAGTCCAAAAATACTGAAGAAATTGAATGGATATAGAAATATGGCAATTTCCTTGCTTTACTTCCTAATGAATCACTAACACAAGTATGCAGTATAGGTTGAAAAGTCTAACCTTCCATCTTGATTTGCTGTTCCAGCTTAGAAATTCACTAGGCAGTGAAACCAGTATAAAAGCCCTGAAGTCACCAATAACAGCTCCCACAGCTACTGCATACCTTATTGCTGCAATATCAACAGGCAGTGGCAAGTATTGTCGGGGGCTGACACTATTGCAAATCTATTTTGTGTTTATAGGTGTTCGTGCAAAACACAAAAAAAGAATGCAAAGTGTGAAACTTTGAGGTATGCACAAAGACGTTCTTTTATCTTTGAAAATAATTTTCTATTTTGTATATGACTAGCAAATGTCACCCTTTTTGCCATAAATATTAAAGCTTGAATAATTATTGCTTAAGGCAATAAAAGATACAGTCTAGGTTCTCAAGTACTGTGTCATAACTGAATCAAACCTAATACTACCATAGCAAAATAATACTCCATTTCACTATAAAATCTCTTGGTGGGACAAGTGTCATTACCTTGTCGTACATCTCAAAAGATTCTCAAAACTGTGAAATGAGATTTAATCAAATTAATATTTATTTTTGACAGGATTTTTCCTTTAACAAGCCAGTATTTTCTCCCTTAAACAGTAGGACCATAGAGACCCAATGTTCAATCTGGAGCTACTCATGGACATTAGAGCCAGTAAGTGAGTCATGACATCTGGAGATGTTTTATAACATGAAGTCCTAATTAAATATCAGTTCTGTCATTTCAGCAGACTGGACACACTTGTGGCTTGTTCAATTGCCCTTTTCACAGTCATTAAATTAAGGGGCTTTCACAAAACATATAATTTCCCTTGAAGCCACAAATACTTGGGCTAGAGTACAGCCCTGGCACATACAGCATAGTGGTCCACACTTAAGTATATAAACAAAGTTTGTTAAGCTCAAAATTTCTACGCTAGGTATTTATTACCAATATGGATCTATTTTCCTACAAGATCACATGAGGCTGAATAACCCCTAGCAGAGCTGCTGGTTTGGTTAGTTTCCAGGCAGACTGGGCTACTTAGAGAGACTTATTGCCGCGTCAAATACACTGCAGGAAACCATCCTGCCTTTCTTTTGTCAGTGTATACCTAAACATTTATAAATTCATTTAATTCCTTTCCTATGAATGCAAGAAATATAATTTTACTTCATACATTTTCATCCTTGGGTTACTTTTGATAGTACTGAAATACTGTTTTTAAAAAATTACACCCAGCACTCCTGGCACCAAGGAACTCTAACCAGTGTTCAAGTGCCTCCAGTCATACTCGGCTTAAAGTGGACCTCATACAGTGAAAGTTTGCTATGTTATAGGGAACACCTTGAGATGTTAACTGCGCCCAAGCTGCATCCTGAAAAATCCACCCTTTTAGAGTGAAGTTTAGTACGTTCTAGTCATACGTTTCTTTCACGGAACGTCTATATGTCAATTCTCCGACATCCGTGTTCTGTTTCCCACCTAAAAAGTCCTACGTCGAACCCGCGTCAATTGTAGAGTTCCACAAGGGATATTGTATCGTTTGAAAGTGACATACTCCAGGTGAAATTCGGCTCATACTGACCTCCGTGAACTTGTGACCAATCTCAAGGAACCACGGTCCTCACGACCCACATTAAAAAATTTTTGTCATAAAGTCATGA
>BLSH010088107.1:2330131-2345381 GCA_018402905.1 Glandirana rugosa
CCATCCGTTATATGGCTTCTACCGTTAATTAATACTTTTCAGACACAGTTTGAAGATGATCCACATTCACCTCCATTTTTGCTTTTTTTATGTTTTTATTTTTTTAAAAATATTTACAGTTATTTCCCTGTCCCCATTTTTTTGTAGGGCACTTGCCCTACCCTTACCCCCATTTTACTTCCTTTTGCAGCCCTCTGGGGCTTTCCAGGACTTTCCTACAGCCATTTTTGTGCCTAAAAGTTCGGGTCCCCATTGATTTCAATGGGGTTCGTTGTCCGTGCGATCGTTCGGGTTCCGTCCGGACCCGGACCCGGACTTTGTCCCGAAGTTCGGACGGACCAGCAGAACCCGAACTTCCAGGTGTTCGCTCAACTCTACTTGTAACACCATGGTCTTTTTTAACAAGCCAAAGTAGTGCGCAGAAGTAGTAACTCAGGTGCTATGAGTTACTCATATCATTGCTCTTTGTGCTTATTAAATTATCCAACACATATCCTATACCAAGGGGTCTACTAAGAACTGCAACGTAAAGAAAAAAAGCAAAATACTGTTGAATAATAAGGGGCTGTGTAATGTATTCAATACAACCATTTAACACATTAATCCTTATCCTAATCATATTGCAATGATGAGCAGCAAAAGATTTACTGCACAAATAAGTCCTTAACAGAGCCCTTAAACATTTTCAACCTGCTTCCAAATCTCCACTACAACAAGCTGAAAGCTAAGCTTACACATAGTTTATTAAATGAAGCTCCAGATGCATCATGGATACTTTTTTCCTAGTTCTGACCTATGACATTACAAGGTGAAATGGCCATACACAGGACACAGATTCAAACCCTTGCAGGCATTGGGGCAACAAAGTCTGTTTTCACAGAATGAGTTGTATTTTTTCCCAGCTTATCATGGGTTCGTATCCATAAATGGTTCCAATACACATAGTTCTTGGGGTATTTATTTTCTACTAACATAGATTTATACTTGCATATGCTAACTGGTTAACTCCCCTGACTTGGAGTTTTGCATTACCAGAATTATATTCTTTAATGTGTCCATTATATTAAGCATAGCAGCTCTAACTGCTCCATGTATGCTTTTATACAAACCTCAAAATCATGCTAATGAATTTATTGTCATCTTTGCCAGCTTAATGTGAAATGACGAAACTGGTAATATATGCACATCACTGGTCAAGCCTTCTTTATAAGTTAATAGCAGTATTAAATGCAATCAATAGGTTGCTAGAGAACAGCTAGGAAGTGTTAAAGAAACGAATACCTACACAGCCAAGTCCATGGTGTAGGGATCCGATCTACAGTAAAAAGACACACATAAATTGATTAGCAGTAAAAACATGATAAACACAAGTAATACAGTGACAACACAACCAAAACTGTAAATCAAACAAAAAACATCATGAAGGATTGGACAAAAAAACAAACATTTCAACTTTAAACTCAACAGCACGCATATGAGGAGAGAACACATTCGATTATATTGCTGTACGCACGTTTCTTAGTTATTAAAATGATGTAAGCAAGGAAGTATACTCTACTCTACACAGTAGCTCTGTACAAGGAAAGCAATTCATTCCTTAATAGCTTCTTCTGTTGGCTGCTCTATGACTTATCCAAAAAAACAGCAGCTTTTTGCCAATAGGACAAAATGTATAAGCCTACAGCGTTACTCACTGTTTTGGCATGCGACTTTATGGCCATTGCTTTGGCAATCTGCAATCAACAAATTGGGTCATTACTGCGCAGGAGCGAGATCAGGAGGTGCAGGCTGGGCAGCCAGCTGCACCTAATCCCGGAAATAGACATGAGTGGGCTTCAGATGCCCAGAAGCGTGATGGCCCCTGCCTGCTCCCGAGAACAAGTTATTTTTTACAGATTAAAAAACACAAATATTTACAGTTCGGAAAGTATCCAAATAGTAATATACAATCTGTGGAAATCATGGGGGTGCTTTTAGAAAAAAACTGATTATGGTGACTGAAGCCCCGCTTTAAGTGCAAATAATTGAACCTATTTGATGTGTGTCAAAGTTTAAGGCCTGATAAGTAGAAACAAAGCAATAACAAACCAGCTTGACCAGAATATTTGAAGTGAACAACCTCAAGTTATTCAATTTTTTCTCAAAGAAATGTCCAGCCTGAAAGTCTGACTAGAATAAAAGGTGAACAGTATGAAGAAAATTGATGTTAACAAGTCTCAATCACAGTGTATGGAGTTTCAGGACCACATACTAAGCCAATCTCATGAGTAGTCATTTAAAAGAGAGTGTGCATGAGGGTTTGGATACAATAATTACTAAAGGCATCTGAAAAATACAGCATATTTTGCAATAAGAAGGCAGAAGAATGAAGGGCATTTCAGAATGATAATTTTTAAGGGATTAGAAGGATGTCCTATTAGGCACTGCCACTGGAAGCACAATGGCTCAGCACAACCTGTGTTTTGGACATACGTCCATTACATCAGACCAGTTATTATAATCTATGTATGTAATGTCAATTATGAAGATCACAGTGAAAAGGGCTAAAAGGGTCTTTTCACACAAGCGGTCCACCCGGCGGACTCCACTTTGCTCAGCAGGGGATCGTTCTGCTGGGAACCAGAGCCCCGCTGTCCTCTATGGGGAGATCGGATGAAAACGCACCGCTTGTCCATTTTCATCTGATCTGCCAGACAGATGGAAAATAGGGACACCATCCCTCTGGATTTCACGGACAGGATTGGATCAGATAGCGGTGGGTGTCAGCGGAGTGAATAGAGCGCCCAATCAGGTCCGCCTGAAAAACTGACAGACGGACCTGATTGGAAAGCCCGTGTGAAAGGGGCCTAAGACAGTTATCAGATTATTAACAGCAATGGTCCACATGTACGAAAGAAGCACGGTCTTGACTCAAGTAACCAGTCACTTTCTTTCATTTTCTAACCTGTGTTGAAGAAGTAAAAGGGTTTTCATGTTTCCTGTACATTTACCACATTCAAAAAACTGAAAGAAAATAATTATGCAGAATACAACTTATATAAATATCTTTGTGGTAGCTGCTTCTGCTTTCAGCATTTACCGACTTTCTGCTTGTAAGTGGATGGGCAGCTCCGCCAGATCTATATATATATATATATATGTGTAAGTGTCGTTGTTGAAGTAATAGATTATTATTGCCTTAGATGGGCACATACTGATAGACGGAGGGTCCCTGGTGTGCAGTTCCATCACCTCACAGTTTTATTTGCATACAAACATATACATTAGAGCAGCCTTTCTCAACCTTTTCAACACTGAGGAACCCTTGAAATAGTTCTCCGAGCTTGGGGAACCGCTGATAAAATTTAAAAATCTACAACTCATGATACATTGGTGTGATGTTAAATGGGAAGAATGCTCCTTACACTTGTGGTCATTGGGAAGCATTACCCCTTACAGATAGCTAAAAAAAAATAATTATGTCAGTGGGAATTTATCTGAGAGGTAGAAATTGACCATTGCTCAAGGAACCCCTAGCAACCTCTGGATGAACCCTAGGGTTTCACGGAACCCTGGTTGAGAAACCGTGCATTAGAGATTGGATTTCGGTACTGTATTAGAAACAGCACAGTATAAACTGAAATTCTTTTAAACACAAAGGAAATGACTGCATCTCTATACCAACATCTATTCTTTCAAAGCCCTGCCACACAGAAGGCCCATGAAAATGGTTAGCATTTCAAACCAGGATATTTTAAGAAATATATAATACATTCTGATAAGTACGCTGGACTTTGCAAATTGCTTTCAGTACTACATCACTGATTCAGGGAAACATTGGAAACTAAATCTCTTTTCTGTGGGATAAAATTGCTGTATGCAGCCAGCAGGCGTTGTAAGCAATATTAGTATTAATAACAGAGAAAGCATTGATCTAATATCTTGCTGACTAAACTGATCAGTATGTCTTTGTTCCAAATGTTTTACAGTGTACACTACAATTATTACTAGTGTATTTCTATGCAGTGTTCCAAAATGCTAGTGAAGCACTCACCCCTGTAGGGGCTGTTGAGAACAGACAGGTTCTCCTACAGTAGTACAGAGGCTGCCAGTAATACAAGCACAGTCCCGTGCACGCCAACCATTCAGGCTCAGTCTAGGGGATGTCTTTTTAGTAATTATTACTGAAGAACTTTAACAGGAGAGGGGATTAGGGTTACAGGGTACTCCAAAACTATCAGTAACAAGAATAGGAGGACAAAGATCTCTCTAATCTGTCTGTCAACAGCAGCTTTCTGGAGGGTAGTAGGGAATGGCCAGCATATCTAGGACCCTACAGCAGTAGTCCATAAAGCAACCTCTGGCGCCAAGTTCCCTTTTGGCACTTGCACAACTAACAGTCCGCAGCAAGGTCTTTACTCACAGTGTTCCAGGAGCTGCCTGCCACGCAGCATCCGCAGGGAGATCCTAAGTGAGGAAGATTGACTAGATCCTTCTCCAGACATGGGCTTCAGAGCAGTGCCCTCAAGCAAATGTTATCCTCCAGCAATCATCCCCAGGCCCTCAGCCCAGCAGCTGCTGTTTGTTGTCTTAGTGGTGCTGCCTCCAGGGGCAGCAGCTCGGAGAGAACCAAATCCTTCCCTTGAGGGAAAAAAACCCTCTGTCCATGCCTCCTGCACATTTATCACTGCCATTCACCTCCTGGATGCCTCCTTGAAGGGATTGGCTAGGACATGATAAATACTCAACTGATCAATTGAATCTCCCAGCCCTATGCTCTGGAAACCTCTTTCAGAGGTAGGGGGGAGTAATCAAACTCTCAGCTCAGGAAACTTTGAACAAACCAACACAATCAATCACTACTCCATATACTACAATGGAGCCAAAAACTACATTTACCTAGTAGACTAACTAGAGGAGGGCACTACACTAAAGTGCTTTTTTTAAATTGGGCTGGCCAGAGTAATTTTTAAGGGAAGGCCATTGATAAAGATCTATTGGAATAATTTATGGCATTGTACAGATCAAGTCATCATAGTTCGTCATTCTGAAACATGTAAGATCTTTTTAAACAAAGTAATGCATAGAGCCATGACAGTGGCAAGAATGCCCTAGAATGCAGATTTTCACCAGTTTAAAGCAGAATAATAAAATATGATCACTGGTTGACCATATGTATAATGCCCTTTGGTCTGTGCCCTGTTGAATAAACCCAATAGATTGGTGATATAAGCATCCTGTTTATAAATCGTTTAATGTAGATCTCAAATTGGTAAAGCTGATAAGAGATTTTATCGATTGGATTTTAATCTACTTTAAAATAAAGCTGCAATTAGGCTGCCAGTTTTCCTTTGCTATAATACAGTTAACAAAATAGTCAAGAAAAATTAAGTAAAAAAAAAAACTGTTATCTATTGGAAAAACAGCATATTATTTTTAACATGGAACTGGTAAAAAACTGCAATTATATCCACTTGACAACTGTATCTAAGTTTCTTGCGGTAAGGCAGCAAAAAACATGCCCGTGAGTATCAAACTTTGCAGTTTTTCTAAACTAATTATAGGGTCATGTGACCATCCTAAAAAGTAATAGCAGTTAGTGGAGTTCTCCTTTTAGTCTCTTACCGGCTTCTTGCCTACAATAAGTTTTTCAACTTTCTGAACTTGAGAGACGTGGTCTTCATTTGTCTTGAGTTCCCGTTTGCGGATTCGCTCATAAATGCCTATCAGCATCTCTCGTGGGATGTCCTCTCCATCGTCCACACCTGCAGAGAGCGGCAGTGCTCATCACTAAATGACAAGACTCACAAACACTCCAGTTCAATGCTGATAGTGACTCTGCAAGGTCATCGCCAAGGACTATGTACACATCAACAGATTTCAGTGACAAGCAGCCAGGTACTGCATTGACAATCCGTCTTACCACTAAAACAGCCTTGCTAGAGAAAGGTGTAAAAATTCCACTCACACAGCGCTTCACTTAATTCATATGCATAAATTAGCAACCTCTGCTGCCTTAATTACCCAGAGGTACATAAATTTCACATTATGTCTTGGTAATTTTTTTCCTTTTCATCACATTGGTGATTTATCTGTATGAATTTAACTGTATAGTCTCTACATGTTTATTTAACTGAAGCCCGGAGAATATATGTATGCATGTTGTTGGCTGGCTCTGTCCAGAGAATTAGCCGGCTAATTTTTCATAACCTGTCAATCTTCTGAATTTAAACATAACATTAGAAAACATTCCAATTATGAGTGAAAAATTAAAGAGAAATAGCAGGCAACAGGTAAAACCAAAACATGGACTGTCAAGAGGAATGTCAGAAAATTAAAAAAAAAAACGTCCACAGGTAGGCCTGTTTGACATGAACTTCAGCTTGCATAAGAGCAGTGTGAACAGCAAGCTTTTACAAAGCATTTTCAGAGCTTTCAGCACCCTTGGTTGAAGCTTTAGAAAAGCCCTTTTTGTAAATACTGCACAGATCTCAATGGGAGTGCTGTTTGCCACTGTAAACAAGTTGCTAGCCGGCTACAGCACTAGAAGGTACTTCAAGCTTGTTGAAAGCCTGCTGAAGTCTGCTAGCAGCTTGTTTAAAGCTGCAATCAGCACTCCTATTGAGATCTGTGCAGTATTTACAAACTGGAGCTAAAGGGCTGTTCGAAAGCTTCAATAAAGGGTGCTGAAAGCATTTCCAAACAGGAGCTGAAGCGCACTTTAAAGGCTTAGAGGAAGCTGCTCAAAGCTTGCCAAAAGCCTTGCAAAAGCATGTTGAAAGTTTCATAAAAGTTTGCTGTTCACACTGCTCTTATACAAGCCCATGTGAAACCGGCTATGTAGGCTTTTTTATGAATGAAGAGCCTGTGTATGTCTCTTCTGTCATAAATGTTTCTATCTGGCATGTCAGAATTTTTTTTTTTTGTATAATTGTATAATTGAACAGTATGCAGTCTCCGCATAAATATATGCCAGGACAAAGTAACTCTTGTGCTCATTATGTCATCCTGACCAACCAAGACGACAGAAGACCAGAACATGTAAGTGACAGAGTAAAGGGGGCACTTTGAAAGTTGTGTCATAAAGTGCAAATATGCTTAACATACTGTCACATTATGTCAACAGCTCCCAGGAGTACGAAAATGTTTGTGCCTATTCAGAGGAACTTTAGTCTTCCAATATACTGATCCTGACACATGTGCAGAAGTGCTGAAGGTCTCTGCCTGTCCTTTGGGACCCTGCGGAGACCTGTGGCACATCTACACATGCGTGAGATTTCCGGCACGCACTGGTATTTGTGATCTTGACACCTGTGTTGCCTGAATGAGAAAATCCCTGTACATCCACAACTTCTCAGATAAAGTCGTCCGGGTCACTAAGATGTGCACATGCAGAATCAGGCTGCACATGTGCTCATCAGCAAAACTGCCTCTGGGATGTGTTATGTAGACATCCCAGAAGGCAGCAGGAGCCATACCATTTTCACCTAGGCAAGAAAGAAGGAAGTGTTGCAGTGCAGCACTAAAAGAGTCAGAATATATTTAAAAAATAAGGTATTACTCTTCAATTAGAAGGAAGAAAGTAATTTTAATTGTTGAAGGTCTGCTTTTGTTCCGCCTTAAGCTATGCAGAAAACATTGCAACTCTGCTTAATTTAAGAAGTCTGCAGCTTATAGTTGAACTAGATGGACTTTTGTCTTTTTTTCAACTGGGTGTGGCCAAGTGCTGACTTACAAGCTATAGCTGTGAATCATCATTGACAATGCTAATGAAAATGCCTCCTGCAACATCTTCTCAACTTACTGTGGTGCAAGCAGGGACAGCCTACATGAAAGTGGCAACTCTGTTCTGATATCAGGATCAGTGTAGCATCATTGCCACACCATCACAGAAGCTGCATTAGGTGGACTTCACTGGCAGGATCAAGAGGTACTTTCCAGGGATACTAAGAGGAAATGTGTATGCACAGATGCAATTATAATTAAGTGCCACAGCACCTATTTTCCTTTTTTTATGGAAGCCATAGCCCTGCTTTAAAATGTGTTATCTTATTTATTATCTAAGAAATAATAATTACCTCTCAAATTCTTCACAAAATCCTCTAGTTTCATCTTACGCTCCGGCTTCACATTTGGGCTGTACATGTCTGTGTTCAGAAGGATGATTGCAAATGCCAAGATGAAGATGGTGTCTGGGTTCCGGAATTGCCTGACAACACCAGGATTACAGATGCAGTATCGCTGGCTGCAACAACAGGATAACAAAATTACAATTATGCTATGAATCACTCCCTAAGGCCTGATTCACACCTATGCATTTTTAGTGCTTTTTGCATTATGCAGATTTGCACTACAGTCCATTGAACATGGTTTCCTATGGAACACATTCTGTAAACACAAATCTGCAAAATGCAAAAAGCACTAAAAATGCATAGGTGTGAACCAGGCCAAAATCTGTTAACTCTGCTATCTGATATAAACACCTGACTTTTTGTGCATTCAGTCTTGCTGTGATTTTTCTCTGTTAATTGAAAGGCAATGTTAACATGTAAAACCAATTATTAAACTTTAATTCAGCAAACACTGGAACTGTGCTAAAGAAGGAGCAATAATTCAGTTTACCTAACCTGATCTGCCCTTAATCCACTGCATGAAGAATAGAGAGGGCATCAAACATAGTCACTCAGAATATACTTCCTAAAGTCTGTGCTTGTGGCAAGCGTCTGTATTGCCCGGGAAACACGATGAGATTATCAGGCAAATCATCGTCCGTTTTTTTTTTGCATGCTAATCTCAGATCAAATGGGAAGAGATAACGTTAGTCACGAAAATTCTCGTACAGCAGAATAAAAAATCGGAAGTGATGTGATGTGTTGTAGTGTATTTGTATTGCATTTTCGAACGACAGCTGTACTGGTTAAATGAAAATCGTATGATCAGGCACCGTGCGAGAAAATTTTTCTTGCATGTCCGATCTTGTCCAGACAGAAAACATCGGATGAACTGTCATGATCGGCTCTCGAAAGCTATGTACTAACGATCCGATTATCGTACAATCGCTTAGAAAACGGTATTTATGGTATTGACATTTTGTACGCAAGGGGCTTGGAGTGGATGTGTTTGGGAGTAGCTCTGCTGCATCACAAGTACAGGTTCTCAGTTTACCGTGCTACCAACCATAGGTACTAGGGTGGCAGAAGTAGAATAAGGGTGTAAAAGACATGGCACAGTGAACAGTCAGAAACCACAGCAGTGACATCTTGCAATGGATACCCCCAAGAGATAAAGTAACCAGCCGTCTGATCACAGTTCAATTTTATGTCCCTTGTTAATGTGAAAGCTGAATTCCAGCAGACATACAAATTAATCCAGCTCTGTATTCTTGAATACATTCTTAAATCTTTTTTTTAATTGTAAGCAGTGTAAGTATCTGAATCTGACCTGGTACCAACCTTTTGCATCTATGTACAGCAGAACTCAAACTGGGAGAGGAAGAAGCAGTAAAAGCAGCCATACAGTTGTGCTGCAATGCAAGCATCATGATGATAGAAAGAGAAAGCAGAGTAGCAGAGAAATAAGCAAATTATTCTGTTGCATCTCCATTTACTGTCTCATCACAGGGTGAGCACAGGGACGAGAACAATAGGTGTTACTGAAAAAAAAAAAATCAGGCCCCCTCCATCCCTGGCAGGCAGGTTTTCCCTTTAGTTATACTTTAAGGCTGGGTTCACACTGATGCCAGTGTGTCCCTGTTCTCCATTTCAAGGTCAATTTTTTGCCTGAAGTCGGCCCTGAAAGAAAGCGAAAGACGCACAGCAGGAGTCCTGTGAAAGCCGTTTCGAAGCGGCCACGGAGATGTGAGAGTCGATCGCAATCTGCTGTCATGTGAATTGGTGTCGGCGAAACCAGCATCCAATTCGCACTAGTGTGAACCAAGCCTACATGTCCTGCTACTGGTGGCTTGGTGCCAGCTCAACTTCAGATGTCAGGGCTGTTTTGGTTGCAAAAGGGGGACCTACTCAATATTAGGTGGGGCATCATAATGTTATGGGTGATTGGTGTATGTATTTCATCTGTGTATTTGCCTGGAGTTCATTTTTAAAAGCACAGGCTTATTCATTGTACCAGTAGTATAACACGTTAGCAAGTAAGTATTGAGGCCATAGGCCTCTCTCTTTGAGACCCCTTTCACACTGAGGCGCTTTTCAGGCGCTTTCACGCTAAAAAAAAACGCATGGAAAGCTCGCGAAAACCTATTTCCATTAAAATCAATGAATGCTTTCACACTGGGCAGTGAAAAAATGCCCCTTCATTGAAATTAATGGAAAGCTCATCAAAAGTGCCTGAAAAGCTCCTCTAAAGCGCTCAGTGTTTTACTGACAGTATAGAAGCACCTCGGTGTGAAAGGGGCCTTAGGGCGACAATGATCACCCACTGCCTTTCAAAGCAGCAGTGTCATTATCACTTTCTGTGCACACTCCCACCTGTCAGACTACAGGATTAAGTGTTGATGCACTGCAGGATTCTCTTTAGGTCTCTGTCTGTGCACGACATCCAGACCACTGTCCCTCTGTGCCTGCTGCAGTGGAAGTCTGGCAAGAACTGCTGGGATTTGAAGTCCAGAACTAAAACAGCAATGTCACCAGCAGTGACATAGCACTGCCCCTTCAAGCCTGCAACAGTCCTTTCCATGCCTTATGCATAGAAAAACAAAGCAATAGAGAGAAAGCGCTGGTAAAGCTCCATTTTTTAAAATTTTTCATACACAGTCTGATTCCTGCGTGAGCACAAAACACCCTCTATATTTCTAACACCCTACCTGCATATCTACTTCTACATTTCTATGCTGTCATAAGCAACAGCAATAGCTTTTTTACTACAAACTACAAACATGTACTGAGCACTGCAACATATTTTGTCTCTAATAGCAAAGATGGGAATGTTTCACACACATATTCAACATCTAGAAGGGCAAATGCAAAAGAAATAGCTGGAAAACGAAAACCTTCCCAAGCCTCATGTAATGATTGCAAATACTGTATGTTGTAACGAATGTCCTTAGTTTTATATTCATGCTTACTTCACTGCAAATAAATTATTCTCCAGTCAGTGTTTTCAATACCTGTCCCTTTTACAATGATGTTTTTTCTCACTGAAGCATATATATCAGCTTCCATGAAATGTAATCATTGTGCCTGACCTTCATATAGACACTTGATTTGCAGGGAGAGCTCATCCCTCCCCAGTGTTTTCACACATGCTGTTCAAATTCCAAGTGACCGAGCTCTGACCATCTGATTCTGCTTAAGTCAAACTGCAACAGCTTAGTGAGGCTTAAACCTTTAATTAACTGTATGGAGCTCAAAATATTATGCATTCCTGATATGGCTTTCTCTTGCTACCCTTGTATATTAATGTAAAGTTGAGTTCTAGACAAATAAAAAAAATACATGGTTAAAATGTATATATCTATATATAAATAGCTATATATATATATATATATATATATATATATATCTACACACACATACTGTTGTGCTCATGAGTTTACATACCCTGGCAGAATTTATAATTTCTTGGCCATTTCACAAAAACATTTCTTTTACTCATGGTTAGTGTTTGGCTGAAGCCATTTATTATCAATCAACTGTGTTTACTCTTTTTTAAATCATAATGACAACAGAAACTACCCAAATTACCCTGATCGAAAGTTTATATACTCTGGTGATTTTGGCCTGATAACATACACACAAGTTGACACAAAGGGTTTGAATGGCTATTAAAGGTAACCATCCTCACCCGTGATCTGTTTGCTTGTAATTAGTGTGTGTGTATAAAAGGTCAATGGGTTTCTGGACTCCTGACAGACCCTTGCATCTTTCATCCAGTGCTGCACTGATGTTTCTGGATTCTGAGTCATGGGGAAAGCAAACAAATTGTCAAAGGATCTGTGGGAAAAGGTAATTGAACTGTATAAAATAGGAAATGGATATAAAAAGATATCCAAGGAATTGAGAATGCCAATCAGCAGTGTTCAAACTATAATCAAGAAGTGGAAAATGAGGGGTTCTGTTGAAACCAAACCACAGTCAGGTAGGCCAACTAAAATTTCAGCCACAACTGGCAGGAAAATTGTTAAGGATGCAAAGAAAAATCCACAAATAACTTCAGGTGAAATACAGGACTCTCTGAAAACATGTGCTGTGGCTGTTTCAAGATGCACAATAAGGAGGCACTTGAAGAAAGGTGGGCTGCATGGTTGAGTCGCCAGAAGAAAGCCATTACTATACTACACAATTGCCACAAAGTATCTCACTTACAATATGCAAACAGCACAGAGGCAAGCCTCAAACCTTCTGACACAGTCATTTGGAGTGATGAGACCAAAAGTGAGCTTTTTGGCCACAACCATAAACGCTACATTTGGAGAGTCAACAAAGCCTATGATGAAAGGTACACCATTACTACTGTGAAACACGGAGGTGGTTTTGGGGATGTGTGAGCTACAAAGGCACCGGAAATTTGGACAAGCCAGGAAGCTGTGCATGGGACGTACTTGGTCATTCCAACATGACAATGATCCAAAACACAAGGCCAAGTCGACCTGCCATTGGCTACAGAAGAATAAAGTGAAGGTTCTGGAGTGGCCATCTTAGTCTCCTAACCTCAATATCATTGAGCCACTCTGGGGAGATCTCAAACGTGCAGTTCATGCAAGACAGCCCAAGAATTTCCAGGAACTGGAGGCTTTTTGCCAAGAGGAATGGGCAGCTTTACCATCTGAGAAGATAAAGAGCCTCATTCACAAATACCACAGGAGGTGAAGTGGGATTCCTCCTATCCCCACAGAGCACCTTTCAGGTTCTTCACTCTCCTCCCTCTCTTTCACTCTCATCATTTGATGCCCACTATATACGTATATTCTCTCCAACCTCCTTAAGAATTGCTGTGATCTACCAGCCTCCAGGTCCACTGTCCGCTTTCCTTGATGAATTTTCTGCCTGGCTACCCTACTTTCTCTCTTCTGAAATTCCCACAATCCTTTTTGGTGACTTCAACATCCCGGTTAACACTAACACTACTTCTAAACCTATAAAGCCTCGTACACACGATACGACGATCGTACGACCGAACGGCCCAAAACGTATGTTGGCTGTTGTATCTCACATACTGACATGCACTAAGCGATCGTACGACCAAGCCGAACGTAGTGACGTGTTACGAGCGTATAAAGAGGAAGTTCAGGTGCATGTAACTTGTGAATTAGGAACGAACGGACACTTCCGGGCGTTCCTGACTTCTGAGCATGCGTATTTTGCACAGTACAATTTTTTGGACCAACTTCTCTGTACACACGGCACAACGGTCGTACGACCGCTTGTTGGTACAACCAAAGTTTTCTAGTCTGCTCATCCAACTTCAGTTGTACGACCGTCGCACGTAGGCTGTTCTAATTGCGCGTACTAACAGTCGGATGATCGTACAACAAGCGGTCTTACGACCGTTTTCATACGACCGTCACACTGTGTGTACGAGGCTTTTGTCTAACCTCCTCATTTGACCTGAAGCAATGGGTATAGGCTTCTACTCACACTGATGGAAACACGCTCGACCTTGTCTTCTCCTATCTATGCGCTCCATGCAACATCTCCAACAATCTTTTTCACCTCTCCGACTACCACCTTATTTGTTTCTCTCTCTCCTGTCTTGCACCACCTTTCCCTCCAATCACCTAAACGTCACCCATAGAAACCTTTGCCAACTCAACACTTCTCTCCTCTATTCTGCTACTGACTACCTCTATAAAAAAATCTCACCCCTGTCCTGCCCCAACCAAGCCACTGCCGTCAACAATAAATCCCTGTCCTCCACCCTTGACGAGCTAGCACCCCTTACCACACACAAAATCAGGCCTCGACCCCTACAATCCTGGCAAACAGACGACACCAGAAATCTCAAAAAGCGTAGCTGTGCCCTTGAGCGTCTGTGGAACAAGACAAAGTCTATCAAAGACTTCAACCAATACAAATCTGCGCTACATAAATACAATTCTCGCCTCCAAGCAGACCTATTTTACCACTCTTATTAACTCCTTCTCATCCAGTCCCCATCAACTCTTCTCTACCTTCAACTCCCTACTTCGTCCTCCACCACTTCCGCCCACTAACACACTCACTGCCCAGGAGATTGCTGATCACTTCAAAAGCAAGATTAACACAATTCATAATGAAATCTCCATTCTACAGGCATCTTCCCCAGTTAACACCCCATGTCAGCAAGCACAATCAACACTATCCTTATTCAAACCTGCTACTATAAACGAGGTTGCTAAACTCCTTTCTAACGCCCACCTAACCACCTGTACACTGGACCCTATTCCCTCTCAATTACTACGGTCACCCTCTGCCTCTATCCTGCACTCTCTAACTCACATCTTCAATCTCTCCCTCTCTTCTGGTATCTTCCCCAATGCTCTAAAACATGCATTGCTCACCCCCATACTCAAAAAGCCATCCCTGGACCCTACCGATCTTAGCAATCTACGAACTATCTCCTTGCTCCCCTTTTCCTCCAAACTCATCGAATGCCTGGTCTACAACTAACTGAGTGACCACCTTGTTAAGAATAAACTTCTAACCAATCTGGATTTCGCCCTCAACACTCCACAGAAACTGCCCTTCTTAAACTCACAAATGACCTACTAACCGCAAAAACAAATGGACACTACTCTATACTCCTCTACTTCTGGACCATTCAGCTGCCTTTGATACTGTTGACCACCCCCTCCTCCTCAAAAAACTTTACTCCCTTGGTCTCCGTGACTGTGCTCTTCAGTGGCTCTTGTCCTACCTATGCCATCGCGCCTTCAGTGTCACGTACAATTCTACCTCCTCCTCTCCTCTTCCTTTCTCTGTCGGTGTTCCCCAAGGTGACTACCTCACTCGACTCCCCACCTCTCCATCTAAACCCATAGCAGTCGCATCTTTACTATAACTTTCAACACCCTCCGATAGTCGGCCGGGTCCCTTCTCTACATATAACTTTTATTCTCTCCAGGTTTTTGTCTTGGAACCCCTTGTGGCTGTCTCTTTCCTTCTCCTCTCCTCCTCCATCTTAACATGCACTGTGACTTCCGCGCTACCGTATCCATCCTGTTCTCGGTGACTTCTCGTGTCAGTGCCTCTGGTTCCCTCATTTCAAAAAACTCCTCCTCCCCCACCAGTTGTCATAGTTTCCGTCGACTTACCAGGTCTTCATCTCCTCATATCTC